>SCLH01002028.1:0-17140 GCA_004367855.1 Oikopleura vanhoeffeni | reverse complement strand
AGACGTCAATTACTTTTTAATTAAATATTATTTAGATATGTGTTACTAATAACTGGTTGATATGACAAAAAAAAGTTTTAGTAAATCAAAAATAACTCAATCATCACAATTTCCCGAAAAATTTGTATTTTTTCGAAATATTTTATGTGAATAATATTAGCTGCTAATTCATAAGTGAAATTAGAATTTTGAACAATCACCAACCATTCGAAAATTTATTTTTTTATCTTACTTATAGGCTATAAGTTATAGCTGATTTCTCTCAGATTTTTTGAAAGCGTTAAATAAGAAATATTTAAAAGTTTCTTTGTAATCCGTAAAACCGATTAAATTTATTTTCAAGTGGATTATGGAACTTTTACACGAATAAAGTGCTCTGATTATAATTTGTCTAAAATTGCGGTAAATTACCGTAAATTAAGTAAAAAACGAAGAATATAATACTTTCCTAGCGAGTCGGGTTTCCAACTGTTCTTGACAAATTTTTAGTCAAAACTTATGATTTAATTTTAAAAAAACCTTTGTCAAACCATAAATGATTCAAATTTGAAATCCCTTGCATTTTTCCGACACTTCATAACCACTATTCTCTCCGTATACGTGGTTTAGGAAATTCGCATGCTGAATATTACGTAATAATCTTGTCTATGCTGGTAGTAGCAGAATAAGTGCTTTTTAGAGGACCTTCAGAGTACTTTAGAGCCCGATATGTGCGGCGTCTAATTGGTCCAGATACAAAACATAAGCTGAAATACGTTACGCCATTAACAACCAAGCCATAATATATCCACGACGTCTTCCAACTTGGAAAAAATACGAAATTGATATTAAGAAAATTTGAATAAATAACTGATAAGGAACGTATAAGAAAACTAGTCTTTTATCAATAATAATTAAACTAAAATAATATAAATGAAACGCCCAGTCAGGTTTTGGAAGGCCAATGGCCATGCATCCTCCGATTTGCGGCTTATCGGTTCATAAAAAATATTAATGTTCAAAGTACAGTGGTATCTCTTTTAAAGCGAAGTTATAAATTTTCAGAAGAGGTTTTAGATTAGGGCAAAATTCGTGAATACGGGGAAATTTTGAAGATTTGACCATAAAAAAAGTTGGTCTGATTGGTAATAAATTTTATCCTGTTTTCATAATGAAGGTTTTTTAATATAAACGTGTCTAAAATAAGGTAGGAACGTAAAACCAGATCAGATTTAATTCATTTTTGGAGATCTTTTAGTTTCTGTGCTGTATTTGACCAAGAGAAAATTTTGGACAAAAAAAATTTGTTCCGTTTTTCAAAGATCAGTATATTTCGTAAAATTTTTGCCTTTAATTTGGCTTGAAATTAATCTTGAATTTATTTAAAAAACTTCCAAGCCAAAAGATAGGCATTGTTAAAAACGGTTTTGCGTTTTTGAATACATTACTGGTGAAATTTTGAAAAAATTTTCGCATAGATCATTTTTATTCATGATTTCCTTGAATATATCCAAAAATCCTCCAAATAAGTTTTGTCGGCCCTACCTAAATGTCAAACAAAATAAAAACATCATTTTCATTAAAAATTATCTTTCAAGTTTATGGTTTTGAGTGTTTTGATACAAGGCTGTGTTTTGATATGTTTCTGATGCACGTCGAAACATTTCTATTTTAGACGCCTGGTGTGAAATTTAGAGCTTTTCTCTTATAAAAAAATGCTTTATTCATAGAAAACACAAATATGCTAATATTTATGTAAAAAAAATAAGTTTGATGATCTTCCGCTATTACATAAAGAAAAAAATCCCCAAAATGTGTCAAAGCCAGAGCGTAATTTTGAAATCTCTCTTCAAATTTAAAACGTCTTCCATAATAGGCGTTATCTTTTCCATTAGGTTTTTCAGCGACTCATTTGATTTCGTTCCATATATCGAGTCATTTCCGGTGATTTGGAAATTTACAATTTTAAAAAAATTTGAAAAAAATGTCGAAAAATTTTCTCAAAAAATTTCGAATTGTTTTTCGAAAAAATCATATAGAATGGCAGTCTCAGATTTTTGATACTCTGCTGAACCTCTATTTTGGCCTCGATAGTGACCCAGTTCTTACAAACAAAATAATTCCACATAGCCTCACGTAACGTGATAAAAACGTGGGTCTGTTATTTAATTAAATTCCGGTCTCATCGTGTAAAATTAATAAAGAATATTTGAAGAACGAATAAGACTAATTTAAGTTGATTGGAGTAAACAATACTCCTTTGTTTATCAAAACCAAATTCAATTTGGGTTATTTGGAATAAAATTTGCATTTTTATCATTAAAAGATAATTTGACCTAACTTTTTTTAAATTAAAAAATTAACAAAAAGTTAACATTTGGTAATAACTTACTTTTTATTTTATGGCCAACTCATCGAAAATAAACATGTTCTATTCGGGTACTTTTGAGCAGTGTTCCACATCACCAAAGTACAAAAAATGGTGGAAACTTACAACACTTTCATACTCAAAGACAAGCTTCTTTATTCATTTGATCCTGTTTTGTCAAACATCAGCGCTTTGGATAAACTTAGTAATTGACTTGAAATATTAACAAATGTTTAGAACTGTTTTTGGAGAAGCAGTGTAATTTATGAAAAATTGCTATTTTCTAGCATATAATATGCAGCATATTATATGCTGCATATTATGAAATCAGTTGTGCCAATTTTTTTGCTATGGTTCTTCAATTTGTTTAATAAGTCGACATAAGTCAAATTCAAAATATTGTTGATGTAAATTGAATGACGGTCATCTAAAAACTTCTAATTCAACAATTACTTTTTGATTAATTTTTATTTACACTTGAGTTAAAATGACTGATAAATTAGATGAAAAAGCCTGCAGTACACACCAGTTTAAAAGTAACAATTTTGATTAAAAATAAACCAATTATCACGTTTTTCTCAGAAATTATTTAAAATTCGAAACCCAATAAGAATTCCTTATTTAATTGCAATCTTTTTCGATTTTAATTTTCCGAGTAAACATTAATTTATAAAAACTTAATTGTCTATTTTTTTTTTAAATTGTCGAAATATTTTTTTAAAATTTCTATTCTGACTAAAATCTATTCTAAAAAATATTTTCTGTCAAAGGTTTCGTTGAAAAAATTTTCAATTTATTTTTAACATTTTTTGTTAATTTAAATTAAAAAAATGATTATCGACAAAACAATTCAATTTTTTTACTAAATCATTTTTTAAGAACCCATTTTTTAACAAATAAACGTTTCGAGAAAATTTTTCAACAATCATCTTTTTGAACAAAATTATTTCGACAAAATTTTAATTTCTGCAATGAATCGAAAATTCAACGTTTTATATAACTTTTTGAGCCATTAAATAGACAGACTAACACACAAAAATGGATGCAAAAGAACTAGCAAAAGCTCGCGAAGCCGGAGAAGCACCAGAAGAAGTCAAGGCCCCACCAGTATCAAAAAAATGTTTTTTATTTTTAGTTTTGATTTTATTAACAGGAGGTATTGTCGCTATTGTATATGTTTTAAAAAGTGACAAACCTCCACCAGTGGTTGAAGTTTTGACCACGACCACAGCTAGGCCGACGACTGTTCCGATTGCGCTTTTATTGAATGATGAAGATGTTCTGGCCAGATGTAAAAAGAGGTATACGGCGGTTTTAGGTGATGACGCAATTGGATTACTGAACACTGGCTAAGGTTTTTAATTCAAAATGTTAATTTCAAATAAAATAAAATACATTCAATTTTTTGAAAAAAGTCACTTTAATAATTTATAATCCAGGGTTCAAAAATATTTTTGACTATTTTTCAAAAACAGTTTTTGAACCCAAGCATAATATTACTAGCAACTAAAACGGCACCGCTCAACGCGTGGACGTTATGGAGGCTCTTTTTCATCAACATGATAGGAAAAGTTGACGAATCGTTTGTGTAACATAAGTGGTGCCCTTTGAGTGGATTGTAGATATATATCAACGGAACTAGAAACGGGTAATCATTTTCATATATTATGGATAAACTAATGGATAAATAAGTGTTCAATCTCAGTGTAATAATTCCCTGATATTGATTTTCTGAGATGGTAGAGGGAATGTGGGTCCTTTGAGAGAGATGCCAACATATTCCCCTCTCTCCCCTTCGCTCTACCCTCTTACGCTCACACGTTGCTCCCTCTCAAAACCCCACCTACCCAACTCATCGTTTATGGAACTATAAGTCTATATAGGATATGACGAAAGATTTCTAAATCTTTTTTAATTTTCTTTCGTTTGAAATGTTTTCAAATTTCGGATTTGAGGCAAAAATATTCGGATTCAAAATTAACACGAATCACAAATTAGTTTTTTTGGGGGAATATAATAATTAAGAAGTTCTTATATCAGGAAAAGTTATTTTGATTATACATTCATCAAAAATCAACGAAATTAACATTTAGTGGGACTCAAATGTAAAGCTTAGTAAAGTAACTTATAATTAACTATATTTGGTATGACTTTAAATTAATGTTCAAAAAATATAACGTCAATTCACAACATGAACCTTTTTCGGGTTTTTGTTAAATTTTCAATAAAATGACACCGAATAGTATCATTAAAAATGAAAGCCCATTTAAAAAAATTAATTTTTCGGTTAAAATACAAGAAAAATTTGTTAAATGACGAAAAATAGTAATGTGATCCAACATATATTTGAAGTATCAAACATAAAAAAGTTGACATTTTACTTTATTCGGTTAAACATGAATTTAGTAATATGACACCAGAAAATATTTTGTAAACTATACTTGACCGTTGATTATGTGAATTTTGGACTAAGGGGTTTAGCATGATGATTTTAATCAGTGGACTTTAGTGGATAACGTGAGTCAAAATCATGATTTATGAGTCAAACTTTTTATGAATTTGAATGATCTTTAAAAGCCTGAAACTTTTAACTTGACATTGTGAAGTTCACCTTGGACACCTTAGATGTCATGGAATGTGTCAAAAACCGTCAAATTCATGATAATTAGTGTCACCGTTGTCCCACCGTGAATATTAACCTAATTACGATTGATACCGTTTATCAGTATGAATCACACAATATTCATTTCTTAGAAATTAGTCTTATTCGACAAATGAACGCAGAAATTCATGACGAATTTTGACCATTTTCAAAAATCGGAATTTATCTTTGAATTTCAAGGTAATTGATTATAAACCAAAAATAACATGAGAAATGGCAAGTATTTGACTGTTTATTTGATATTCATGATTTGATTAGCATTTTTGCTGACCTACTGTGAATAAATTATTTTGAAAACAAATTCATACCTTGAATGATCAATTTTATGCACTATTATGATTTTTCGCCTCGGATTAAATTCGGAAAATTTGGTCGAGTCATATTTCTCAAATTCAAAAATAATCCAAATAATTAATAAAATGGAAATTCTTTAAAAATTGGAGTCATACAGTACAACTCATACAAGTATGACTATTTTCAAAAAATAAAATAATCTTTGATTTGGAGTCATATTTATTATAATAAGAATTGATAATTTAGAACTTTATTCCAGGAACATTGAAATTTATAATTTGGTGTCATAATATTGATAATTCATAATCCAGACTATAGATTTCAATTATTGATAATAGGTGATTCATTAACCAAAATTAGTAAAAATTTCATTTAAGATTTACAAAATTGAATTATTTGGTGTCATATTTCAAAAATAATCGTATGAATTCATATTCAAAAACACAATTGACCGTTATTTTTGATATTAATTTACAAAACATGAAATTAAACCTTTCAAAAGTATAAAACATCCGAAAACAAAAGAAGAGCTGAAAAAAGGTGCATTTTGGCTGCGAGGTGTCGCTGAAGAAGATAAGGCACGTGATTTAGAGACAGGCCAATCAGAGATCACGAAATAATCACATAAATTAATTATAAAAATGCTGAATTAGAAATTTTCCGTTTTATTAAAGGATTACTTGTGCCGTGAGACGTATAAACAACTTATTCAAATGTCAAAACTCCAAGATTTCGGGACCTTTTCCGATACGCTCGATTCACGCATTTGTTCTAATAGCCGAAATTTATCTGCCGAATTTCCGACTAATTGTACGTTATTCACGCAACATATGCAATTATATCTTCTAGGTCATCCATATAAAAATTAAATTTCAGCATTAATTCTTGAACGTCAAGAAAGGGTCCTGAGAAAAATTTAAGAAAAAAGTGTCTGGAATTTTATCAAAAAAATACTGAAAAATTATTTTAACAAAATTGAGTGGTGCTCTCCAATTGCGTCAAGACTGGTAGGCGTAGTCACATCAATTATTTTTCGGGAGATTTGCTTCAAAACATGAAATGCGTCATTAATACCTTAAGGGGGTAGCGGTCGCAAAAATATACTTTTGTACTTCACTTAATCAGAATATAAAACTGCTTTTAAACTTTTGAGAATAGTCATTTAGTAGCTCTATCCTTGATCTACAAAAATAAATTATCAGACTGATTTTTAGCCGACCCTGGTGAACACCATGCAGCGAGTTCTAGAACACCCAATCAAAATTTCAAATTCTTACTCCTCCTAGAGCTCACATACGATTTTACTCAAATTTGGCATGAACCACGGAAACAATAATGCTCGCATTTAAAGGGGAATAAGATTTGTCGATTTGGGACCAATATTTTGTAGAACTGGCAAAAACCGCCTTATTTCAAAGTTTTCGCTCTTCAATTTTCTACTCCTCCTAGGTCAAATTACAGAATGCCGTATAAATGTAAGAAAAGAAGGAGAAATATGTTTCGGTCATTTAAGGGGAATTGAATTTTCGAAATTTTGTGTTCAATTCTAGAAAATCGCATTTTTGTAAACCGGAAGTAAAAACTTGAAAATAAAAGTCGTCGGATTAAGTCGAAAGTACCATCAAATTAAAGCTTGGGTAATGCCGAAAAAAAAATCTGCTAACAGCTGTTTGATATTTTGAGTTTTTCTGGTCGAAAATTAGGTTTCAGTGTTTTCCAAAAAAAATTACCAAGAATAATTCTCAAAAAATGAATTTTCCAACTTTTTTTTGTTTTTTTTACAATTAATTTATGGTTTCAAAGTATTTTCCTGGCAATGTCGTGCTATTTTTAAAGCTCAAAGTACTCTAAAAAAAGTAGGGCCGCTAGCCCCTTCAGGCGATTGTGGGTGCAGTAGTAATTTGAGTTTTAAAAACGGCTTTTTCCCCCCAGCACATTGCTGGAAGCACCTACAATCCCCTCAAGAGTGAAATTAAGACCTACGTTAATTACTGATACATTTTCCAACTTTAAATCAATATAATTTGATATTCTGATGTCCTTAATGATCTGCGGAGGTTGTAACTTCACAGTCAAAAGGGAGATAATTGGGAGATGTGTTTATGCGACTGTCTCTCAAAATATATTTTTGTAATGCACATTTTTGATATAAAGATAATATTTTGTAACAATCAGTGTATCAATCAATAGATCTCAGGTTCGATCCTTGGCACTGACCTGTTTTTTAAATCATATTCAAAGATTTCTTTCAAGCAAATTCGTATCATGGCATGTAGAGGATTTATCCCGACTGTTGTTATTCAAATTCGTCCCCAAGGTTACCGAATTATGATGGAGCAAGGAGATTTGGTGCATTATGAAGGCGACGAGCTTTATGAAAACTGGGAAGATTATGATACACAAATTGCCAAATATATCAACGTAAGAATTTTGAGCTTATTAATTCATATTTATAGAGCAACATTAAGTTAATTAGATGACAATTAAGTTAATTATAAAATAGTAATTTACGACTAGTAATTAGGTTTATTTTGGGTTAACTATTTTGAGTTTATTTTGATTTTACGTTTTTGTGAAATATTGAGACATAAGGTGGTTGTCTAACAAACCAACATGACAAATAAAAAGATTATTATGTGTTTATTAACATTAAACTGAGTTTACCGAACTTCTAGAAAAATTTGTAATTCGTTCATGTCGAGCCCAGGAGCGCCTATATAAAAACTTAAAACGCGGTCAGTAGCAATCTTGCCAAATGTTTGAATATTAAAATATCGATAACAGGGCATTCTCGCACAAATTAGCCACTTTTTAGCCAACATTTCTTTATAATTTGTCTTTTGAAAATTATCAAATTAAGTTCTTGGATAGCTCAAACTGAGCACAACGATCTATAGAAAAATAAAATAAGAAAAAATTAGTCTTAATCGTACCAATTTTCTGTTTTTTCTGAGATTACTGAAATTGTTTAATTATCAGTTCTGTCAAAAAATTGTAAACAACGGTCTGATTTAGACCATTTTTTTAATTTATTTTTATCGATATCCTGTTCCCACCCCTTTTTATCAAAAACGGTTTTGTATTGTACAATACATTTTGTACAACTACGTATTGTACAATACAAAACCGTTTTTTATTCAAAGGGGTTGGAACAGGATATAGTTGTGCTCAGTTTGAGTTATCTACGAACTTAGTCGGACGAGTCAGTTTCCACAGCCGAATTATATAAATATGTTGGGTTAAAAGTGGCTTATATGTGCGAGGAGGCCCCTTTATCGATATATATGTATTTACAATGTTTTAAATATCCTTTTCAAACTGAAGATCTAAATTTTGGTCTTTGAAAACAACTCATCCGATTGAGTATTCAGATAACCACACATATTTGGGCGTGCTCCGAGTGACCAAAATTTTGGTCACTCTGCAAAAATTCGACCAATCAAAATGGATTATATTGAATTGAGAACTTGTGATTGGTTGCATTATTTGAAAAATTTTGATCACTCCGAGCACACTCACATATTTATCAAAATTATGACAAACAAATTCGAATCAGTTTATTTTTTCAGTCTGTAAAGAGATTTTAGCATCTTTTTTCAAAATTGAAGCAAATAGCGACTAAGCTAAAATTATTTCAAAGTACGACGTGAACGTTTTCAGCTCAAAATTTTCAGCTGAACATGCCATGGCATGCCATTAGAGTTATAAGTAAATAAACAATAGTTAGGTTAAACTTAGTGGGCAGTTAGTGAAAGCAAATTACAATGTAAGAGTGAATAAAAAACTATTTTTCAAATTTCGAAAATGAAGAAAAATTGATACAAATAATTTTCAAAACATAGCAAAAATATTTTTACCTGGATATGAACATAAAAAATGCAGATAAAGTTATTTCCTTCTTTATTTTAATAGGAAAAAGCACCAGAATAAAGTATTCATTCTTAGGCAGGTGAACTTTTTAGTGAAAAATCGCTTATTTTACATAAAAAACACTCAAAGTTGAAAATAGTTTTCAAAATAAATTTTTGAATATTTTTTGTGCAAGTCTCGACAAGCAAACCATAACAGTACATATTATGATGACCAAAAACACCTTTTACGTCTCAGAAAAAGTCGGTCAGGGTCTACTGTATTATGTATGCACCAAATGAACAAGGTCAAATAATTGAAAAAATATTTTCAAAACAAGTTTTCATGAATGAGTGCTTATTTTTGAAACAGCAAAAAGTCGTTCCATAGAATTTACAAACAAGATCTAAAAAAAAAGAGAAAATGAGCCGCGGTCTTAATTTTGATTTTTTGGACAATTTTTTTGAAAACTTAAAATACGTCATAAAAATCTTTTTCTCGACGGTGAAATTGTAACCTACGCACATTGCTCATGTGACTGTCAAAGCGTCAGACTGGGGAATTATTTCAATTTCAATTTGAACCAAAAACAAACTAAATTTAAGATAAATTTTCCGGGAAAAACACGTCACGTGCTAGAAATATTGCGTTAGTTTCGTATTTTAAGTATGAAATTATGTTTTAACAAATGAAAGATTAACAGTTTTTGATTCAATGCCACTAATAAGTGAAAAAGATTCGCTTTCTATAAACAAATAAATATGATAAGGTATATGATGATTTTGAACCAAATTTCCCTACAAAAAAAAGTGTTTTTCTTGTGACGGTCATCATCTACAAAATAAAAGTTTTCATTATAATCAGCATGAAAAACGACCTAATCATCTTATCAATGTGGCCATAAAATGCATAAGAAAATGATAGGATAAGTCTATAAGGACGTCATAGCAATTATACTTTTCTAAATTTATTATTCAAAAAGGGTATAATAGCCACGATTTTCCACGACATGTGAATAAACTTATCCTATTATCGTGATGTCATTTCAATCTCCTGATAATGGATGATCTTATAGCTCAGAGTTTTGTTCAAATAAATTTAACCCGTTTTCCTACTCAACGTTCCATGTTTAAAATTCTTTGGAATCTGTACATTTTTTAAGATAATTATAGGAATATAAGTGCAAACTATTTTGACTGTTTTAAGTGGACAAAGATTAGGTTATACACGCAATTCCTCAAGTGCCTCGGTGGGGGACGTTTTTTGCGAAAATTCTCAGAAATTTGACTCCGAACATTTTTAGAGCTAATTCACAAAGAAATTTTTTCACTAAAATGTTCATTTACTATCGCGCCATATGTTTGAATTTAAGATTTCTTGAAAATAATGAAGTCTGATTGGTTCATTAGCATTGTTAATTTAAATGCGTGTGTTTTTTCATTTTCAAAAGACAAAGGACTCTGATTGGTTGATCAAAAAATCAATAATTTTTTCTGAAAATGAGAAGATATTTTGTAGATTTTCGTACGCTTTTTAATTTTATTTTGTAAATTTTGTTTGTTCTATTTCAATTTTATTAAGTTAAAATGATTGATTTCTTTCCAAAAATTCTGAGCCTGAATACCATTTATGTTGTTCTTAACACGATAGCTCAAATAAAATACGGTACTTTTTATACCTTCACGATTTTATTTTAAATTTGAATTGAAATTAACTCAAGAAATTAACATCAGAAATTTTTTGAACGTATCACTAATTTTTTTCGCTTCACAAAAACTTGGTGGTCTGTGCATTTTCTTAACAAGAAATTCCAAAAGTTTAAAAAAATGTTTTAAGAATAGAAAATTAGTGTCACAGTTGGTCTTTAAATTTACGAACACTTTGTGAAACTATAGCTATGCTATTCGTTAAGATTAATTTAAAGTTTTTTTTATAAAAACCGTTCAAAAGTTTATTTGATTTGTAGATAATATTTTGGTTGCAAATAAAAATAAATGTTCGTTCGAAACACGGCTGTCTAAATGGAGTTTCCAGTCTTTGTGGCTTAAAACGTGGAAGTGATTAAAAATAATTGTCGTTGTCTTGACCCATTTCAATTATCCAGAAAATTAAAACATCTAAAACATGGTTAAGAGGGTAGTGTCAGCTAAAAATAATGTTAGAACATTCCACATTAATTAATTTGACCAAGAAACCACTCAATTATGGTTTTCCCGCTAGTGGGCGTAAGAGTTGTAAAGTTTAAAAATATACATGATAATAAAATTTTGACCGTTGATATCTTGTGAAATACAGTAGGTATGATATCTTAAGTTTTCATTAAACGTAACATGACAGTCATTATTTCAATGAATAAAATATCGCAAAGTCAAATAATGTACACAAAATGCGCTAAAGAGTTGAACTATTTTTTAACTGTATTTTATTAAATTACATAAATAAATCCTTAAAATTTAAGATTCGCATTTTGAAGAATGTCATCAATTCCCCCCTTAAAATATATTTATTTAAATTTGTCATGTCTTGACTCCAAGTAGAAAATGTTGCACTGTCATAATATTATAAATCTGTTTCATTGGCCGAGTTGTGGAGAATTTTGACAGTTTTTAATAACTTTCATGATTAAACCTGAATGTCAAAGGTAACTTTTGTGGCCCACGTTCTGTCCGCTTAATTTGAGTCATAAATCATTGTTATACCTCGGAAATATAGAGAGGAGATACCTTTTTTTAAAAAATAATTTTGTCAGTTTTATAAGCTCGTTTCTGATTGGACGAGCCTTCTTTCACAATCAAATGTTTTTAGGATGTAAGATTTTTGCTTAAATATATTGAAGAGGTCACATTTGGTCAAACAATTTGTACTGCTCCGGCAATTGGTCATTGAAAACCCCGTTTTCACTAAATTCTTGACAACCACCCCCTTAATAGTAGTGTTCGTAGTCAACGTTTTTGATGTTTTTATATAAAGAAAGCTTGTAGTTTTGAAGGCTGATGTTATTGGTCCAAATAAGTTTCGACCTCATTCTCTCACAAAAGGCAGTGCAACTTTGCCTATTCCAATTTGACCAAATGATTTTGGGGAGATTATCTGTCTCATTTATATCTAGGGAATTCAATTTTGACCCGTTTAGTACCGCAGTGGATTATCAAAAATTTTGTGGGGGTTTAAATAAATAGTTGGCCCATAATACTTTGCAGTTGAGAGAAAATGACAGATGGGAAAATGGTAGATTATCCATAATTAGCAAAAAAAAGAGGGAACAAGCATAAATAAGATGTAATTACGTAATTAATCATCAAAAATAGAAGACGAACTGTCTATTACGGAATACTCTTCTCTGAAAGAAGTTTTTGGACCAGGGGATCGTATATGCTAAGTCGTTAAGGCCAAAAATAATCGAACGCGCTCATTGGTTGGAGAAATATGATAAAATATCATTTTTCACACCATTGGCTCTTTTTACCAGTAACAATTTCATTTCCTTTTTGAGATCATAAAAAAATTTCCGAAAATGGTCAAGTTTCTTTTTATGCTTATATTTTTCAATGATGGTGCATGGGCGGAAATCAGCTGTGTTCGAGTGAAATACAAATTTTCAAAATTCTTCATTGTTAGATTTGTATTTATTGCATAAGATTCTGTTGTTCATCAGATTTTTTGCTGATCAGGATTTTTTCAAATTGGTAGAGTTTTGTTGTTTGCGAAGTTTGTACAAACTATTCAAAGCCAAAATGAAAGCCAAAAAAAATTAACCACAAAAGTTACCACAAAAGTTACCACTAAAGTTACCAATAAAGTTTTACATTTGTCGAAAAAAAAGTACGCAGTATAATGTATACTTCATCAAATTCTCGGTAGGATACTATGAACAAGAACGGTATCTAGCGGTTTTCGTTAACTTGTTTGACATTTTTCTATCGAAATACGATTATTAGGAAATGACTTTCTATCAATTCTCTGTCTTTTTATGGATTCCTGCTTTTTGTACCTAGATTAACCTCATCTTTCAAAATTGAATTTGGGTTTTTACGAATTTTTCTAATGAAATGTTGAGAAGATCAGTTTATACTCCAAATAAAATCAAACGGAAATGAAAATGTGTTGTCAAAAACGTTGTTTGACAAGGAATTATTTTTCTAGACAAAAATACCGGACAAAATTGGTCACATCCGTAATTTGAACGATTAAAATAATTTTCACACTCTGGTGACCTTTTTAGCTAGTCAACCCTTTTTTTATTTAAAAAGTAAATTCGCCTACTCTCTTTTACGCTCCTGCGCGTGAAAGAACATGACTCGCGTAATCTACGCGTGAACCAATATTGATTTGACTAGACTGGTGGCAAACATTTTACTTTCTGCAAAATAATTGCATGCGAAAAATGTTTTCGTAAAAAAGGACGTTTTGGCCTAATACACAACACAGGGTCCGGGAGAGGCTTTTGTGAGGGCGGTTCTAATCTCAGGTGATATTTAAAAACATATAAAAAGCGAAATATTAAGGAAATGAGTCGCGTTGGTCAGTCGTGGCCTCCTTCACAATTCTAATAATACAAACCTCTGATAAAACTAACCAACTTTTCAAAAAATTTTATTTATTTATACTAAAACAAAAAAAGACGCCTACATTCAATCAAAAAGGCCACAAACCTTATATTTATCACATAATTTTGCGCTATCCAAAAGTGATAATTTGGTATGAAATAAACAATTTCGAAAAGTTCGGAGATTTTTTGCAAGTTTAACTAGGTGCAAGTGAAGTTCAATTATAAACAAATGAGAGTGAGTCGCAAAAGTTTAATTTGTCTTGTATGAGTCAACCATAATCATGTGTACTCCAAATAACGAGACGATTTAGAAAGCAGAGCAGTTTTGTAGAATTCACCTACCATGATTTTGTTTTAATTTTTCTGACCTAGTTCATGACAAAAATACTCTTCAAATCAGTTTTAATGCCCTCAAGTTTTATTTTTTATTGTAATTGATTTAATATTCGCAAAATCCATAGTTATATTGTAAAAAAATTGAAATTGAGCTGTCCACAGGTCAGAAAATTGTCTAAAGGCAAAAAATTTTTCGGAAGCCAAACCGGCCGCAGATAACATCGGCACAGACCCACAAATCAAATATGTCATATAGAGTGTGCCAATTTTATTTCCAAAATATTGTTGAAAATTTATACGATAAGCCCCGTTCGAACAGTTATTTATTCCTACTTTTTTTTTTGGATTTTTACACGTCAAATGTCTTACAAAAAATAATGTGTTGAGAACCAATACATGGGGATATCTAATTCTGAGGAAGGCAGTTTAGGAAGTATTTGAGGGATTCTTTTGATATAAGTTTTATTTTATCTGCCAAGTCTCTATACAAAGAAAATTTTTCACAAGTGATTTTTATGAGGAAACTCAAAATAATTGAAAAGAAATATTTTTCAAAAAAATATATTTCTTCGAAAGAATGAAACGGCAATTTAACCCAAATAGACGCGGGACAAAAGACAAATCAGATCAATTTAGAACATAAGTAAGGTATCTGATTTTGAGAATGGTTCCAGCTGAATTAGCAATATTTATTCAACATTCTTACTGGCATATCATTTCGACCGCGCGGCAATATGATATTGTTTTGTAACGCGATCAAGATATCATATTTTTCAAATTGAAGACCAGCTTTCAGAGCTAGAGGTTTCACTCCTAAGATTTGTTAACTTATATGTCATTTGTAAAACAATGTCCGATGCTTTTCAAAGAGGGATACAAGGTGAGTTGAACACTCTCTTTTTCCGCAGGTTATTTTAGTTCTACAATACTTCGAAATTTTAAAAATGTTACGTTTGTTTTCACTTAACTCTTAATCCTTGATCTCAATCAGTTGACAATAAGTAAATTTGATATCTTATCAGTCTTTCCACGTGTAAGCGGTCAAGTATTGCCTTAGATAGGCTTTTGCGTGCTGAGGGGAACGTTTTCGTTTCTGGTTCTCAATGGTGTGGAGGGAGATTAAAGGGTTCGTCGAAGTCATTTTTATATTAAAGCTAAAACCTGATCAACTGATAAAATATAATGTGTACGGTATCCAATGGTAACACATGAATATTTTGTAATGAAATTCTGATCCAATTATATATTATCTAAGCCTTCATATACCTTCATTTTACATAAACAATTATGGTGTCTGGTATTAAATTTTTTAATTTTGCACTTTAATGTGCTCAATGTGCACTTGAAGTGAAATAATGCGCAATTAATGATCTGTTTTAACCTTGCTGATAAAATGATTATAACAAATTTATGGTGAAGAACGAGAATTGTGTAAGGACGAGTAGATGCAAATGGGCTAATTAATTTTAATGTGAGTCTGAGGTGGTTGATCGTAAGGTTCAAGAAACTTGCGATAATATAAACTTCCTAAAACCGATAATTGGTTACCGATTAAAAAAAAATTTGCAACAACCAATCAGAAGCCTGGATCAAAATGTTCAAAAAATTTTTTTTTGTATCGAAACATTACTTTTAGCTGATTTTTTTTGCGTGCATAATTCTGAATTTGGGGACAATTTCGGACACCCTAATGATTAACCTTTTTTTTCAAATTTTCAAAACTGTCTTTGTGTTTATAATCGGACACAATTTATGACAGTCTCAATGTATAGCCTACATGTATAAAGAAAAATTGATTATTTTTGTAAACTGTGTTTCACAACACAAGCGTGTATCGGAATATGCTTACAATTGAGACTTACGGTACAATAAAGTTAGAAATATGAATTTCTATGATCTGCTTACAAAAATATGGTCTAAATGCTTTAAATCAGTATTTTGACTAAACAGAAAATTATGTTAGAATTGCGTATTCAGTATGCTGATTTTAAAAGGCGATAAAGGGACATAAAACGGATTTGTAGGACTCTAAATAGGCGTTGTCTGGAAGAAAATTATAAAATTAGTTAACCCGTCACAAACCTTGTAGAAACTCGGGCGTTTAAAGTCACCTTTTAAATGCTTAGGCTAAACAGTTTAACTCCAAATTCAGAAATGAAGAAAGTACCTTTGTGCCAAGAAAAAATTCAATGCATTAATTCGCAAAAAAATCGGGCTTCTGATTGGTTTTTATCTGATATTCTGCTCTAAAAATTCATCATGGTATAATAAAGTTTGAACAAAGACCTTTGAGGTAACACCTTTAAATAATACTATAATAGTATTTACATAGTGTTTGCTCTTTAGCGCCAAATATTTTGAAGATATCGAAAATTATACCTTGGTAAGTGTAGACACTTCTGCCTTATCATTCGACTAGGGCGGGAGTGTCAACACCTACCGAGGTATGATTATTGATATTGGCCAATATTATTGGGTAAGATTATGGTAAGATTATGGTCGAAAAAATAATGCCTGAAAATATTTTTTTGATGGGCTTATTAGAAACTTTCAGAAAAATTCTAGAATTCCAGAAATGTCCAAAAATTTTCAATTTTTCTGAAATATAGCCGATTTACTAAATAGCCGATTTACTATCTTACCATATTATTGGGGCTAAAGTTCAAATATGTACATCACAGTTTTTTTTGGAAATTTGGTTGCAAGTATAATATATTGTTCATTAATAACCCGTTATACAAAAATAACTCAGTAAATACAGATAACATACTGGAGGCAGTATGTAATTTGTATTTACTGAGATATTTCTATATTACGGGTTATTTATAAAACACANGAAAAAAACGACTTAAAATGGGGTGATTTCAAATTGCATTTGAATAAGATGATCTGCTGTGAAGCTTGATATGAAATTGATAATAAGGTAAAAACAGTGAGACTTTTAAAGAACGAATTTTATAACTGATTATCTTCTATTTGGCAAGAACATCTCTTTTTGAATATTCATTATTAAAATAAAATTAGTGGCAAATTTTTCAAAACGCCTGTTAGACGCTAAATAATCAAATTTTTGTCTATATATATATAAAAAAAACAGGGCGAA
>SCLH01002027.1:137531-169441 GCA_004367855.1 Oikopleura vanhoeffeni | reverse complement strand
ATAATGTCATTTTTCTTTTCACATTTTATAACATAACTTTCAAAAGCATCAATTTTGGATAAAAATTCAATATGAGAAAATCATATATTATTATATTTCATAAACGTATGGAAAATAGTACAGTGTATTATTTTGAAATTTTATCAAATTCATTCTTAGTCATTACGTCAATGCAATTGATTGGGTCAAAGTTTTTCTAATGGACAAAATAGTGAAACCGTTCAAAAAAATGAATAAATTTGACATGTGAAAAACCGATTTGAAAGAAATAATTTTGATTGTACCATGAAATATTTTCTGGAGTTTTAGAAAGATAATATATAATAATTCTCTGTTAAGAAAAGTCCTTTAGATTAGCAAAAAATTCAGGTTCAAAGAATCATTTAATTTTTTCACTGTCACTATTTAACTTAACAAAATGACTATAATTCCAGAACTCAAAGAAATTCATAATTTAATCGTGCCCAAAAGAATTTTTTCAATTAACGGGTATCATAATTCATAAACCATGATTCTGTGATTTTTATCAAGCGAGAATTGTCAAATTGTAATAATTATTATTCAATCAGTATAGAGTAATAATACTGTGATTATAGGAAGAAAACATGAAGGAAATCGAAATTGGACAGGCAATTGGGATCCAACGCAAGCTAGCAATCTTATCAATGAATTTATCCAAACTGGAATGATAAAATCAATTTTTGCATTGGAACTTGGAAACGAGATTTATGGGTCAGTAGCCATGACTTTTGCTTAACTCCCGCAGTCTTTTTACGGTCACGCGTGACCATGACCCGTTTAATCGCAATTTAGGACCCTTAATCATTCATTATGAAACATTTATAAAGTGATAGATCAACTCTTTAAATAATTGATGTTTGTGCGTTTTTTTTAGTGTAATTTTTACTGTATTAGTAATATGATCGTAATACAGTATTACAGTACTTATTTTTTGCAAAAAAAAATTTAAATCATCAAAAAAAAGCTCGGAGCAGAATCAAAAAAAAATTCTAAGACTGTTTTCTCATTACACCATAGCCCGAAAATAATCACGTGACCGTATTATTCAACGGAATAAGGTTGGCAAAAAATAGAACTGTTTTTTTTAAATTACTTAAAACCATTTTTGGAAAAAGTGAAGTGGTTCTTTATAATTTTTAAGACTTTTCTCCATTACACCAAAAGACCAAAAACCGATGCATCGTGACCCTTTTTAAATCAAGAAATAAGGATTTTTGTGGGATCAAGTACATAATAGTAGTCAGATTTTAGCCCGAAAATTTTTGTATATGGTCTGGGGTGATAAAACACCCTTATTTAAGAGTTTTATTGAACTAATGATAATTCCTTTCCAAAAGTGTCACGTTGATTCTTATTTTTTCAAAAAATAATGGTCAATAAAATAATATGACAAATTTTACCAGACCCTATATTTTTTGAATTAATTTTTCGTCCACGTTGATTTTTATTTGTGACTGTACCGTAATGAGAAAAACGTCTTGAAAATGTTTAAAATTGATCCTGGAATGTTTTTCGCGTAATTTGAGTACTTTTTCAAAATACCGTATATTGTTTCCTGTATATCAAATTACCGTAAATTTCAAAGTCAATTTCATCGTAGAGACTCGTAAGTACCCTCAAAAAAATCGGAAGAGCCGACTTTCTCATGAAAATATTAACAACTATGGGTCAATTATGTACTGAAAGATCGCCAGAGAGCAAAAATCTCCTTGTGAAATCTCAAAATTTTGACTATTTTTTGATCTCTAATAACCGTTCAGTACATAATTCACCCATAGTTGCTAATATTTTCATTAGGAAATCGACCTCTCCGATCATATTATTATTTATTTATGAAATTTAGTCACGGACTATAAGTCATAGTCTATGACTGGTAGATCAGTGGTAGTGGTGACGAATTTAAAAATCTGAAAAAACTCAAAAATTATCAGAAAATTCTAGAAATTTATTTCATGATATGATTCGAAGTGCATTTTGTGATCTTTCTAAGACAATTTGCTGCATTTATCATGTCCTTAATCTGAAATAAAAAACCGTTGAGTAACCCCGCAAAGCCATTACGATAAAATAAGATTCATGAAAATTTTTATTGTTCAGAAAACATGGTGGAGAAGCTCAAATCTCTCCAGATGTTGCTGCTGAAGATTTCATTACCCTGCATAAACTTCTCTCAGATTTATTTGATACTCAAAATGATTTTAAAAAACCTAAAATTTTTGGTACCGACAATGCAAAGGGTAATTTCTCTAATTTTTAAAATCACCGCTAAAAAAAGTTAAGATATTGGTTGGGTAAATGATTTTATTTGGTACATGTCTGTTTTTTCGGATGGCAATTCCATGATTGACGGATTCACTTGGCATGGGTATCCATTGAAAGCTGGAAAAGATCCAAAAATTGCCAAATATATTATGGATCCCAATTTTGGAAATAAAATCAAGGAAACAGGAGATACATTAAAACTTGCATATTGGGCTCAATTTCTTAAGGTAAAACACACCAGTTTCTCATTTGAGGCAACGCCACCTGAAGAAGTTGTAGGGTCTCCTAAGAAAATATTCAAGTTTATATTGCGCAAGCTAAGAACCTGAACAGTTAACAGTTTAAAATTTTGAGCGAGAAAAAGTTCACGAAAACTGTAGTTCTCAAATAATTATCACATACAGTCCATGCGCCCTAACTGGAACACTCTACATTTGAACGTTGCGCCCAATCTGGAAGTCTTTTGAAGAAAATTTTCAAGTTGAAAGAAAGCGTTTTGAATTCTTGTTTTAATCAACTCAAAAATTTGCTTCAAAGTGTTTTAGATTGAGCGCAAATTCAAATAGAGGGTGTTCCAGTGAGGGCGCATAGACTGTACTGTATGTTTTAAGAATAAACAAGTTAATTGAACTTGGCATGCCATGGCATACATACATGGTAAAAAAAGTTGATTTTTCAGATATATTTATATTATAAAAAAACATACTTATTTACTAGTATTAATCTACGTTTCGATATATTATCATTTTCAAGAATAAGTCTTATTTTAGCTGCAGAGTTAAAATATCAAAATAAATATTGGAAAGCTTGGCTAATCGTCAGTAAAGCAATATTTTCAAATTTTACTAGGGGCGCTCCTGAGCTCCTTAAATAAAACTACAAAATTTGAATATTTCTTTTGATACTGTTTTTGAATTATCCGTGGTCATTTCAGTCATTAACAGTATCAAAGGATACCTGAAGACCCTACTCAGTAGGGCCTACTGTCTTCCTAAACCAAAATTGCTACTTTTTAATAATTAATGAGTCACAATTCTGTTTATTTCAATAAAAACCTTATTTTGTCATTTTTATGAGAAAAAATTATGTTATTGCAAATTCTCATGCAGTGTTACCTTACGCTGCGTAAGTTACGCGTTATCCTCTGTTCACACTTTGGTGAAGTTTTAAATGAGAAGCTTCTGCTATACTGGCAATCATTCAAAAATTCACTAAAGTGAGAACAGGATCGTTGAAGTCCGAAGTTAGAACTTTATCTTCAGGATGGAATTTGGATGGGAGAAACTGGTGGAGCTTATAATTCAGGACGAAATACTGTAACAAACCGATTCATGTCAGCTTTTTGGTATCTTGATTGGATGGGAATTTTAGCGGAACGTGGCCACAAAGGATTTTGTCGACAAACTTTGATCGGAGGAAACTATGGGTGAAAGTTTTCCTCAACAACTATAAAAAATAAAGTGAATTTCAGGCTACTCCAGAATGCAAATGGTATTATAAGGTTGAATCCTGACTATTGGGGAGCTTTACTCTTTCATAACTTATTCTATGGAAATGTTTTTGAGACTAAAAACAGTATTGGGTCTGATATACATCAATATGGAGTTGAAAATGAAAAATTCCGAACTTTTTTGGTGATGAATTATAAAGCTGCTCTACATGAAATTTCGGTGAATTCTCAAGCCGAGAAGTATTTATTTCAAACGTTTTTTAAAGAAAGGGGTCGTGAATCACGACTCGTGAATTTTTAATAAAGCTTGATTCATTTGGCAAGTATGCGATTCATCGAATCAATAAAAAAACGAATGAAAAGTGAAAAAAATTATGATGAAAACTTTTTCTTCTCATTTTAAACTTAGATTTAGCTTAATTCAGGATCCCTCGTTTAATAACCTCAGATGATCTTCAGAGCAAAAATATTTTTATAAACGGAAAATTGGTCCAGTTTGAATCGGATTCGAAAACACCACCTTCGTTTTGGAAATTTGGAAACACTGGCTTAAACATAAGAAGAAATTTGAAATTTTCGATTGCGGCTCATTCATATGTTTTTGTTGTCTTTCATAATTCAATAAGTTTACAATAATAAATTTGTCTTTAAGTGAAATTAAAGTTTATTTGTGTTGCTGATTTTTCACGTGTAAGACGTAAGTTGGGTTATCAAGTTTTCATGGCAAACTTTGCCTCGGGATTTGCAACCTCTCCCCAACAAAATTGTTCGTTCGAGATGAGAATTTATTTTTTTTGAGAGAATTTTGCAGGGATTTTGCGGTATTTATGTTAAAATTGCCAATTTTTCATCGAGCGCAAACTCGCCTGAAATTGAGATTATTTTGTGTTGTACACAGTAAACAGTTTGGTCCGGGGACCACCTAATCAGATGTTTATGCGGGTTTCTAGGGCCAATGCGAACATAACAAGTGGTTTTGGTTATTTCATTATTTATTAGTTCATTCTCTGAGCGCGAAAAGGAGATGAGGGACCGGAAAACATAATAATGTTCGTCAGTTAGTTTCGCAAATACTACTTAATATCAGAGTACATTATGATGATGGCACATTTCTGTGAAGCCTCCAGATTAGTTATGTTTTGAGCAGTTTTTAGTAAAGTTTGTTGTTGTTTCTTTTCGACTTTTATCTTTCCATTTTCATTGAATCACCTCTGAAACAGGATTTTGTTGGTTGTTTTATTTTTTTAAAACGTGAAATTCTAGACTCCAGTCTGTTGAATCTATAGGCCTTCTTGCCCCCAGATTCACATCTAGGACTTTTGAAGTTCGAGACATATTTTTTCAAATTCGAACGAATTTGGGTTGAGGTCGCTTTTGGCAAAACCCAGTTTTTGAAAAAAAATATGACATAACGCCATAGGAAAACAAATTTATTTTTTAGATGGTAAGTCAATTTTTATAAAATTTAAATTTTTGAACTTTTTTAATTCTACAGTTGGTTTTTAAAATTGTTTCAGAAATATTTCTTATTTAATTTGCTCATTTTGCCCAAAATTTCCGGCGTTATCCCTCTTATTTTTTGACAAGATGATTCCATTTTTGGCTGTTGTCCGATCCATTTATTATTTTGTGAGAATTAGGATTCCCATTGTTTAGGCCTTAAAATTAGGGCAGATTTAGAAAAAATCTTTTTTCGTTTCTGGTTTTGGTTTTTTCAAAATTTAAGTTTTTTTAAAATTAGGGAAAAGTTTTCCATTGTTTCGTTTCTAAAATTGTTTTTTATGGTTTGAATTTCAGTTTGCAAATTCATTTTTTGTACATTTTTGCTTCAGCAATTACAAAATTAGTCAATCTTTGGCACAAATTTTGATTTATTTTTTAAAGCAAAAAATTGTGATTTTCCTGCATTTTTTCTTATATTCATAACTAAAAATCTACTGTCCATAAATAGATACGTAGATTTGCCATTTTAAATTATTTTTTTAAAATTAATCATCATAAGGGCAGGCCTGAAACACTTTTTTTGTCTCAAGGCTTAATTTTTATGAATATATTCGGTCCGAACGAGTCAGAATTTTGGAAATTTTTATTTGCAGTTAATTTTGCGAGGCCTTAACCGTGTTAGATGACCCTTCAATCCGAAATACCAAAATTTTTTGCCAAAAAATGAATAAAATTTTTTTCTTTTATTTTTTTCCAAAATAAAAAATAAATATTACCGAAAGCACCCCAATTCACTTCTTGGATACCACTGTAACAGTTGGTGCGGTACCAACATAATCAGAATGTTTTAATGCCGGGGGTTCTAGGCAATGCGAACGATAACAAGTGGTTTTTGTTATTTTCTTATTTATTAGTTCATTCTCTGATGGCGCGAAAGGAGAGAATGAGGACGAAAACATAATAATGTTTTCGAGCAGTTATTTCGCAAATACCTAATTAATCATCAGAGTACTTATGACTTGCCACAATTCTGTGCAGTGTGATGTTATGTTTTGTGTTGGGCAAATATGTTTGTTTTTTCAAACTTTAACCTCTTGGAAGCTCCCGAACCGATTTATTCGGCTTTGAAAATTTTAACTCTCTCAAAATAAGAGAAAAAAGCTGTAAACAAATAATGAGTCAAACCCAACATAGAGTTTTGGCCTAGGAATTCAAAAAATGAATTTAAAAAATTTTTCGATGATTGGTTCAAATTTTTTTAAACCTTACTTTTTTTCTCAATTTATCCGAAAAAAGTTTACATCGCTGATCCTTTAATCCTGTTGAACTTTCAAAATTTTCTGAGGATATGAGTTTTTAGGAAAGTGGTTCTGAAATCTTTTACTGAAAACATAATCACTTTACTGTTATCTGAACTCTTTTTATTTTTTTGTGAGTGATATCTCGAAAAATGAAAATAATAGAAAATTCTAGACTTGAACAAAAATACTTTTTTAAAAGTAAATGATATCTCATTTCATTTTACAAAACTTTTTGAGGTTGGCATAATAATATCAGGAATATTAACGTGGGGTTTGGCAACGAAATATACAGTAGGTGACCAATAGGCTGTCAAGTTTCAGATTTATGCGAAACAAAGTTAAAAATAAGGAATTTTTAGTACTAGTATCGTGTTCCTTAAATAATTTCGAGCCAAAAAATGGCTTTTGGCGTTGGAAAATTTTAACTCCATGGAGTCTAAAATGTACAAAATGTCCAAAATTACCGATTGATCTATCAAATAGTATAAAATTAGTTTCCTCTGTAAATGTTAAATGTTTTACGATATGGTTATCATAAATTTGAAATTCAACATCTTCAGCAAGATAATTGTCGGAGTCAGAATTTAAGCTCTCTGTTTCATTATCTTGATAAAAAAAATCCTCAAGATCAATTTCTGTCAAATTAGCCATTTTTCAAAATTTTACTTTCATGGTTTCTAATGTGTTTTAAATATGAAAAATCAAATATAAATACATTTGAATTTAACGGCACCTATTGTATTATAATCATAAAAATGATCAGCTGAGTATGACAGACGCTTGATTATTTAGATATCCCGCTGAGCAATCATCCGCACAGCCGTGTTTTTTGATTAGCTAGGTTTTTGATTCTATTTCCGACAGCTTTAATCAATCATTCGAAAATATTTTTTTCATTCTCAAAAATAATTTTTTTCAAGCATTTTAGCCGCGTATCAAGGTGTGAAAAGTTGAGCTAAGAGATAACGGAGAGATATATTTGAAATTGGAAAGCATGACTAGAAAGCCAAGGCCAAGGTTTGCATTAAGTAGTGCAGGTTATAAATATTATCTGATAATTGGTCTATTTTAATGATATTGCAAAGTTAAAACTGTTTTTAAAACAACTAGTCGATATTCATGTAACGCATAACATAAAAATGGTCTTTTTGGCCGCTTTTCCAACTTTTAAGATAATTTTTAAATCTATCAATAATACTACATTTGGCCTTCGCTTCATCTGATGTTATGAGGATATTGATTGTATTATTACAATATAACGCCAACCAGCGACAAAAATCGCTTTGAGCCTCATCCAGGATTTTCAGTTGAGCTTCCAAGTGTAAGAAAATATTCGAATTCCAAAATTTTTTGATACATTCAAAAATGTTTAATTATCGAGCAAACCGATGACAACATTTGAATGACAACAGACATTAAGTTTTCCCATGTAAGGGAATCTCGAGAAAAACCGGGCATCCCCCGTCGGTTAACTCAAGGAGACGACACAAACATATTTAATACTTTCAGCTGTGTGTAGGTGAAACATAACGCTTTCCTGACATCTATATGAGTATAATAGAATTTAGACATTGAGTACAAAATTCAAGATGTAGCTCAGTTTAGGAAAGCTTAGAGCAATTGCAAACACTAAAAAATAAACAGAAATTTATATTACGGACAAAATAAATTTTTGGAAGTGAACATCAAAATATTTCTATATGGAAAGTATTCCATGAAAAAATTAAGCAATCAAAAATTGTTTACAAGTGATGTTGCTATAATCTACACAACGAAAATTATAACACATTGTAATTACTGTATTCTAAGGGAAAACAACCATGTATACCTTGACAAAAATTTTCGATATGAGATTTTAAAAAACTTATGATTATTTCAATAGTCATACACTTCTAACTGACACACTTACCGACTAAAAAAGCGTTCTAATGGTGAGAGGAAAGTGTTCCAGGTAGGGAAACCCTATACTGGTTGACTATAAGAAAAAATACATTGCATAATTAACAATTGCTTTCATTTGAGTGGCAATTCGTTGGTAAAATAAGAAGAAAAGTTATGTGTACAACATAATTTATATCACACAAGATCAAGATCAGACTGGCTGTATACAGCAGGCAGTTGTGTCTCATTTTTGAAAAAAACTGTTATGGAAGTTTACTAGTTTTTCCTAGTACAATTTCATAACATCGCTAAAACCAATGTCATGCGTCAACTTGGATTTCTTTAAACACACTTGCAATTCAAGCAAGCATATTCTGGTACTTTATTATCGCTCCATTTATGATGTAAAGTTATCAAATGAATATTTATAAACGTCTAGCTTTTACTCTTCAAGATTGTCGTGCATTTGACAGATTTGCCACTTTTCCGATTTTTTTTCTCTGATAAGATAACTTGTCATAGTACTATTGTGGTCGCTATGGCCATACCCTCCCTCATGGCCAGGAGAATTCCGGAGTTCGATCCCCAGTAAGGTCCGGCGGATAGGTGAAACACGGCTAATAAGGTAAAGGTTGAGCGAAAAAAACTGTTCCGGCAGGATAGACGAAAGGCCAAAAGAGGATTTTTTTTCAAAACTTCACCTAGGCAAAAAGATAGGCGTCGAAACGCCAAAATAGGCATATTGAGAATTTTATGAATGACAAAAACATTTCAATTAATTTGTCGGTTTATTTATTATCTAGTATAGTTGATTTGCCTCAAAAACTGACACAAAACAATTTTGTTCAAAACTTCCCAGCAATTATTCATAGGCAATATTCTTCACGAAGCTATAATTCTTCGTTAGGAAATAAAAGTTGAGACATCTTTCTCGGAAATATCCGTGCGATATAAGTGCAATGACAACCAATAAGCTAACACATTCTTTGGTAGTGGTTCAGCATGACACAATTAATTCCAGTCTGGTCGATATAATTCACCCCTAAAACGCGAACAAGTTCTCACAAAATCAAGTGAAGTAATTTCCAGAATATTTAAAATTGCCGCATGGTACGAAATCATAATAAAAATCCTTTCTTAAAAAAACTTACAGATATCCTTTTCGGAACGAAGCCCCACTCAAACAACGCTTACATCGCTACAGGCGTGTCGAATCCCCTGGAAGTTCAAGACGATGTCTTAAGACTGAAGTGATTGCTTGAGTGATTACAGCACCATACAATTAGCGGCCAGTATCAAGACCACTTGCCTAAATCATAAGCAATATAATCACTAAACAACATAAGTAGGATGCGATATCACGCGCTATAGAGATAGTAAGCGTATTTGAGATGAATTCCGTTCCGAAAAAGATAAGCTGACTAATAATAGCCAGTGATATAGTTTAATATATAGTTGAAATAAAACAACTTCAAAGCAAAATTCAGCATATTCCACGGTTGACCATTCCTGTTTGTCCTGGTTGTGAAAAAAACATCAAGCTTGAGAGTTTCTTCCTGTTTTTTTCTATAGATAAGTCCTCAAATACGGAGTAGAACGCCCAAAATTTAAATATAAAAAAACAATTTAATAGCTCCATAATGGTCCTAAAAATTGCCCTGAATATAATTATCGGCGCTATTATCCTATACCTAGATGCTATATTATGGTTTGTTTTTAGATTTCTAAGGGGGTAAGCAAAGCGATGTGGCAAACTGGCGTCATTACCCTCCTATTTAACGATATACTATAACCTCCTACACAAACAAGAGAGCCCGAAACGAGAATTCGCTCACATCTCACAAAAAGCCTATATTAAGGCAAATACTCATGAACTCGCTTATCACGGGAAAACTGGGAAAAGATATCAATTACCTTATTGTCAAACGATTGAGATCAAGGAAAAAAGTAAAGTGAACACACTAAATTTTTAGAACTTTCGAGAAGTTTGTAAAACTACGATGACTTGCGTAGAGAAAGAGAAGGTTCAGCTCACCTTGTATTACTTGAAAAATCTCATCAAACAATTTTTACAATGACCTAATTAAGTGTCAAATTTAGAAGTGAAACTTTAGATCTTGAAGCTGTCTCGAAAATTTGAAAAATTGATATTACGATCGCTTAACAAAACAAATTATTCATATCGCCGCGTCGCGAAATATATTGCAGAAAATGTGAAAAAAATCATTGCTGAAGTCAGACGACAACCAAAATCAGTACCACCTTAGTTCTATATCTTTGATCGATTGTCTTGGTTGCGCTCTATTTGGGTTAAATTGCGATCCAATTCTTCGAAAAATATTTTTTTTTCATTATTTAGTCATAAAAACACTGTGAAGAAATAGCTTAACTATAGAGACTGCAGAGAAAATAAACTATATAAAAGAATCCACAAATACATCTTCCTAAAAAACTGCTTCCATCAGAATGTCGATATATAATCGATTTTCAAACAATAAAATTTTTTAAGAAATTATGACCGAAAATCCTAAAAAAAGAAATGAAAAAAACTTCCCGAACGGCTCATCGATAAAATTCAACGAATAATTTTGGGAAATAAATTGCAAACTCATGACATATGAATTCAGTCATGACGAGTTTTTTCTGCGCTATTGGCTATCCCGAAATTATTTTGCTTAATAGTCAAGAGGGATGTGAGGGGGTTAAAGAACGATGTGAGATTCAAAGACTTTATTTTAATAATCGTAAAAATTTCACGAAAAAATCCAAGCATAAGACAAAATTTTAAGCCATTTTCTTGTCGCAAAATTTTTCTGATTAATTTTTTGAAATTTGTGAAGCAAAACGAAAAATAATGCCCACTTAACTTTTTCATGCACATTTTCCTGACTGCTGTTTGAAAAATCTGGAATGTTGATTTGATCCATTTGTGTAGACTTTCAGAAAATATTATGAAAAATTTCTGCAAACAAGTTCAAAAATTTTTATTGTTGTTTTTTTGAGACCTCTCCTTAAAAATAAAGCGCAAATGCACAATGTAAATTTATAGTACTATTTGAATTCCGATTTCAATCACTGCAAGGCAAAGACGATATTGTTTCTGAACACTAGAGAAACTTACAAACACTTGCCGTGACACCAGTTTGTGCAAATTTGCAGCGCATTGTTAAATAATTTTAATTTTTTCAAAGTGCTATATAAAATTGCGGGTGTAATGGGCTCCTACTTTTTGTAAAGTCAGAACATTTTTTCATATTTAAGCCCAATGAAGTACAATTTTTCCTAAAAAGCTATTCTTCTCATTATCAATGAAAAAAAACATCAATAGTGGAGAAATTTTACATTGATAACGCTTCCCCACTAAATAGTGAATTATAAGGCCCGAGAAATGTCTGACAGTTAAAAATATCGCTTTTCATAAAAAATGCCACAAGTTGGGATCAGTTTGGAAATGAGTTGTAATGAAAGGGTGTTGTATAGTTTTAAGATACTATAAGATTCGTTGAGAATAAAAATAGTAAAGGTTGCGCAAAATGAAACAACTACTTATTAAAGAATATAAAAAATTTCACATTTTTTTGTTCATAAATACTCCGAAAAAATGTTAAATCTCACAATCGCGCTACCAACCCTTACCAGTCGAAGAGTCTGTGATAACTTCGCCAGTTTCATTCATAAAAAATTCAAAATAAAGGCTCCCTATAGCTATTATGGAATTTGTTACTTGCGTATTTTCTAGCAATTTTAAATTTTCCCTGCAAGGACGATAAGTGATAGTTTTTTTGAATGGTAATTTTTTTTCTAGAATTCGATTTTTAAGTAGAAATCTTTATCAATAATATTTTGGGCCGAAAAATCAAATAAATGCATCTAGAAGATAAAATCAAATTAACTGAGTGAGTCAATAATCGGAAAACGTAGTTTCTGAGGTTATCAAACCGTCACCTTGCATTTATGATTAAAATGGAGCAAAATCATTCAGCCTTAATTCTCACTATCTGACAACTCCTATACTTAATTATAAAATGCTAGACGTTATTTTAATTGACGCAACAGGAGCGTATCGATTCCACCGTCCGCGATATAGGTGAAATCCTCGCTAAACTAGGTTGAAGGTTTGAGCAGAAAAATACTGTCACTACCGCGCGGACCTGCTGTATAATCCCTTTACACTTTTTGGATTAAAATCAGNCCAAAAAATCGATAATTTATATTTTTCTCGTAGTAAAATATTTTTTTCAGAAAAATTTGGTATTGATGTAAATTTCACTAAATTTAGAACGAAAAAGTAAATTTGACAATGTTTTTTGATGAAAATTTGTCGAGAAAATCTAAGAAACGCAAAATTTGATTGCGAACACGAATATCTGCATTTTATCATTACAAACTTCTTCTTTATTTTCAAAAAATTGGAATTTCCGATTTTTTGGCCTTCTACAATTTTGGCCTTTTACACGCTCAATCGAGAAACGACTCTTGAAATTTTTATAATTAACATTTCTCTGAGTACCGAACTTCGTACCGAACCGAAGAGAAAAACATACTTGCTTTACATGTATACATTGTATATTAGCGAAGTAGAACTCAGGGAGGCGAATTATTGTTCAGGTTAAAAAAAGTCGACTTTTCGCACAAGTTATTCTTATTTAGATACAACAGTAATTTGAACATTAAAAACATTCGAAATAAAAAGATTTTGAGAACTTTATTTTTTGATATCAAGACGAATTTTGTACAATGTATGTCAAATCTAATCCCGTATCGATAGTGAATATCCCGAAAATTGGAAAACTGGTACAAGTCGATTTTCATTCCGATCGAAATTATTTTTTTAGAATGTCATGACCGAAAATTGCTCAAATTGATAAAAAAAAAATTTTCCTTTTCAATTTTCACTGTGATTATCGTAGCATGTCATGATATGACATGTCACCGGTCGAGACTAGAATAGAGAATGAGAGCGGTTTAGAAAATCCGGTTTAAAAAATTATTTTTGAAATTTTTCGTGATTTTTTCAACTGAAATTTCATTGAAAAAACTTAGATTTTGTCATGATTGATAATTGCTCAAATAATTTCAAAAAGTTTTCTCTTTTAATTTCACTTTTCACTGTGATTATCGAAAATAAAAATAATTTTTTTTTCCTTCGAATCTTTAACTGATTATTTCCAAGGCCTCACAATATTTGGTCAATAAAAGAAAATTTCGAGGCACATTTTCTGAAAATAAGTTCAGAAATTCTGTGTGAGTAAGCAAGTGTTTTTCGGGTTGGTCAATAAAACTTAGATCAAAATATAAACCAATACAACTTCCTTTTTGTTGTTGATTAGTCTGACATGTTTTTAACTTATGAAATTTCGACGGGTCACGCGATAACGTCAAAAATAATCACAAAGCCTCCTAAGACCAACGCACTCAAATTATGCTTTTCTATCCAATGAGTAGAGAAATAAGCATGTGATCTTGAAGTTGAAGATTTACGTTGCCCATGCTTATTCGAAATAATCACAGAGCAGACAATCGCAAGGCTATCTAAAATGAACACACCCACACTCAAATTAAGCCTTTTCATCCAATGGAGTAGGAGAATAAGCATGTGATGTTAAAGTTGGACATTTACGTTGTACACTTTTAACTTTCGCGTCACAAGACCTCGAAGCAACCCACGATCATACTCAGATTAGGCCTTTCCATTGGCGAATAGAGAAATAATCGACCTCCTCATGCGTAGTTTAACCTACGGCTGTTCAAAGTTTAAGATTTAAATGTAATGTTGAAGTTTGAGTCGCTTCGCTCCTCAAACTTCAACATTACAATTAAAATTNAAGTGTTTTTCGGGTTGGTCGATAAAACTTAGATCAAAATATAAACCAATACAACTTCCTTTTTGTTGTTGATTGGTCTGACATGTTTTTAACTTATGAAATTTCGACGGGTCACGCGATAACGTCAAAAATAATCACAAAGCCTCCTAAGACCAACGCACTCAAATTATGCTTTTCTATCCAATGAGTAGAGAAATAAGCATGTGATTTTGAAGTTGAAGATTTACGTTGCCCATGCTTATTCGAAATAATCACAGAGCAGACAATCGTAAGGCTATCTAAAATGAACACACCCACACTCAAATTAAGCCTTTTCATCCAATGGAGTAGGAGAATAAGCATGTGATGTTAAAGTTTGACATTTACGTTGTACACGCTTTAACTTTCGCGTCACAAGACCTCGAAGCAACCCACGATCATACTCAGATTAGGCCTTTCCATTGGCGAATAGAGAAATAATCGACCTCCTCATGCGTTGTTTAACCTACAGCTGTTCAAAGTTTAAGATTTAAATGTAATGTTGAAGTTTGAGGAGCGAAGTTTGAGCGAAGTTGTTGAAGTTTGAGGAGCCAAAGTCCGAATTTTGAATCGGGACTTACATAAAGTAATGAAATAGGTCGGACTTTTACTCAGGGTTTTTCTTTATTTTTGGTTCCAATAGTTCGATTGTTAAGAATTTTGTTTTTGGATATCTAAACTTAAGTTTTTATTTATAAATTGTTATCGAAAAATTTCCCTAAGAAAAATAGCACAAAATCTGGTAAAAACTGTTTTAACGATTTTGCAAAATTTTATTGGTCGAAAAGAGAGTTTAAATTCCAATTTTCTTCTGGAACGGCCTCTTTTTTCATTAGAAAAATCCGAATTGTAGTCTTGAAATCGGTCCACTGGTTATTTATCCAGTGATCAGGGCTCGAGATCTCATTGATTCGAAAATACCAGTCCCTGGTGAGCAGGTCTTGATTCATGATATCGCTTAAAAAATCTTTAAATTAGAATCTGGTTCAAATATTTGTGGTGGAACTTACATAAGTTTATTTTTTAGATTTCGAATAGCCATTCTGTGCTCTCGATTTTGACAAAAAATATTCGAGTCGAATTGTTCTAGAATCTCCGTTTCGATTACTGGGAAATCTATTGGTACAATCTGTTCGAACGCGTGGATAACAAACGCCATCTTAAAAGGTAATAGTCAGATTTTGTACTTATTTTAGGTAGGGTAAATTTGGGGAAAAAAATTTGAGCTAATATAAATGGGTGTTTATCTGAGCAGTAAGCATTTGGTAAAACCGATTTTCAGAATCATTTTCTAAATCATCAAAATCGAGTCTAAAACGTTTTGAGAATTTGAAGAAAAATTAAGCTTGTCCTTAAGGGCAGTTTTTGAGCTAAATTCGTAAATTTTGTTTCGAAAAAATTCTTAAAAAATATCTGCTGATATTTCGGTGAATATCTGTATGTCGTCTAGATTGCCTTCGTTAGCTTTGATAATTTTATCAAAAGCAAAATTGTTATTTGAAGTCGCATCGTAAAAGGTTTTAGACTCGATTTTGAAAGATTTCAAATTTGTAGATGACAGGTTTCCTTCTTTACGAAGGGCAAAAACATTTTCCCAGAATTGTTTTTTATTGTCTACTCTAGGTATGACTCGGAAATGATTTTCTCGCATGGTGGCGATCACCAGGAAATTCTCAACGGAAATTGAATTCTTGTCTACTCTGGCTACGTTCATTTCGAATTTCTTGCAAGGCCATGAGCATATCTCTCCCATAAATGGACAAATATTGCATATAATCTAGATAAATCTTTATTAATTATAATAATTTAAAAAGGATTTTTAGAATTTATTTGGGAAAAGAAAAATTTTGAGTTATCTCGCTGCTTATTGGTCGGTAATGAAACTTACTAGATCTCTGGTAATGATTTTGTCCTCTACGCATGTCCCGATGGTACAGATTGTGCAAATGTCGTCCTTATCGGAATTGTACAAGAATTTTCGCTGATTCATAGTGTGTTTCTAAACTTAAAGGAACTTTACTTGGTATCAATCTCCCCCACACAGAAAAATTGAGACAGGTAATGACAATGGAAATTTTACATTGCTAATTTTATTCGTATAATTAGAACTAACTGTTTCTACTGGTTAAAATTATAAAGTTTTATAATTTTATTAACCGGACATTCTGGCAAAAAGAGCTCGTTGTTCAGAGATCTTTTTTCTCTCAAAATTTCGGATGATATCCGAATGTCCTTTCCAGGATTCTCGAATTATTACTTCGCGATCTAACGAATCTAACTCTAGCCATTCACGACCAGTTATAGGCATTCCGTAACAATCTTTCATTAGAGGGTTTACAATCAGTAAATCTCTAGCGGTTCTTAAGATAAATTTTGCGTTGGCATCAAAAACCATGCCTGAATACACCGATTTTTCTAAATCCTCGATGAAGTATATAATACCCCCTAATTGACTTTTTAAAATAATTGCTCCGGGTAGCTTATTTTCTTCAAAGCTATTAAAACACGGGAAGGTGCATATCGTTTTATCGTAGTTTGCACATAAATTACAGTTATTTAAAAACATATCTAAATCGCTTAGGCTTTCCGAGTCGCTTAATTCAAATCTGGGATTCTTAAAAGTTTTATTAAAATGATTGCAACGTAGTTTTTATATAAAACCTCGTTTTCATAGTAATTTTCATTTTCTGACATTCTAAAATAGCAATAAAATTGAATTTAAAATATTTTTTATGGAGAAAAAAAAAATTGTGTCAGATTACACAGGTTTCTTGGTGTACATGTTAAATTTATAATTATTTTGAATATTGAGAAATTTTTATTTTAAAAATAAACTTTTCGAATTAAGTAATTCAAATTGAATTCGAAGAGTTGTTTTTACTTATTTTAAAATCAAATTGTTTATTCGATAATAATTCTAAAAATAATAAAAAAAAATTTATATTAATCTTTCTTGTCAAGATCGTCTCCATAGCATGTATAGTACATTGCAATCCCCTTGGCTTTTTTGGCTGTTTTGTCTTCAACGGTAGTCTTTTTGACCATAATTGCATATTTTGCCACTCTAGAAATTTCAGCGTCGCTAATGGTCGGGTCCCGCATTATTGCCAAACCTTCGTTTTCTTTGAAAGAACTGTTCAGGATGCCTGAGACGAATTTCATGTTTTTCTAAAATAGAAAATCTTATTTTCTTTCATTGGTTCAAATTTAAACTCGTGACCTCAGTCAATAACTTTTTACAAAAATAACTTTTTATATTCTATTTTTATTTATTTGAAATATATCATTTCAAAATTCTATTCCTATGTTTCACCGAGTATAGATAAACTAATCTAAAATTTTATTATTTTCTAGATTTACCTTGTTGTAGATGCGCAAGTTATCCAAACTAACGAACCACTTTTGGTCCCAGGCGAATTTTACGATTTTTGGAGCCCAATATTCATTCCAATTTCGTTTGATGCCGAAATGATTTATTTCGAAAGCAACGAGTGTTTCAATGGTGAAATCTTATAACGGTTAGTTCAAAAATAGAAACATCGGAATTTCAATTTTTATGCAAATTCTGATGAAATTTTGAGAAGAATAAAATTGCGCGAATTTTTTAGGTAGATTCTGATAAAATTATGAAAAATTTTTACCTTTATTAATTTATATCAATGGAAATTTAGTTTTTAAAAGAGTTTTATTGCTAAAATTTTCAATTTCGCTTAATCATTTTTATATAAAAAAATTTTAATATTGTTCATTTTGAGATCTTAAATCGTAACCTTTCCTAATGGGTATTTGAGCTTCAAAAACTGTTCATTAATTGATCTGATTTCCGAAACTTCTCTCCAGTCGGACGTGAATTCGTTTTGGATGTTGCAGTTGAAATTTTCTAAACGATCGAACAGGCCGTCTTCAATAACTAAAATTTTATCCATGAGGCTTTTAATCTCTTCATATTTTTCTTTCGAAAACATCTTTTTTCAAAAAAATAAAACAAATATGATTTTTAAGAAATTTCTCTTAAAATGTGATCGAAAATGTGTAATGAACTAAATTTTGTGTCGAAAACTGGCAGAAAAGATCACGAGATTTTGAAATTTAAGTAATTTCGGATATTATTGGCTAGAAAGTACCATTTTATTTCAAAAATATGTTCCTATTTCGCATTTTAGTTTCTTTTAATAATAAATTGTTTTCGAACATCATTCGATTTAACATGATTAGATTCAAAAAGTTTCTAATTTTATTCTAGATCTTAATTTTTATACCGAAAACTCTAAATTATCCCTATATTAAAAAATGCTGAAAATTTTCATGGGTTCTAATAAAACCTACGTTCGAATTTTTCGTGAAAATTCATGACCTTGTTCTGACGTCTGGTCAAACGGCTCGAAAATAGCTCATTCGCAAAAATCTTTTTTCGTGAACGGTCGATTTAATTAATTTTTCTTTTATTCTCTATTTAAATTTTGGGAGGCGTAATCCGATAAAATATAAGTAAACTTATATTTATTAAATAAAATAAAATGGCTTGTTTTTTCGCACAAGGTATTTTGAAAACAAATCAAATGATTTCTACTGCAGAGTTTTTAGCTCTTGACCCTTTGGTCTATGCGGATCAGTATCCTATTACTGTATACAATTATACAGATGGAGCTGGGCATAATTTTCAGCCAGGGAAAAAGGTAGTCGGATACGCCTTCCTAAATCGTGCCGGGAATCGAAATGCGATCCGGTATTACTTATGGGCTGATCAGATGTCTCGAAATTTATATCGGACAGGGTCCCATCCAATTTTGTCCTTAGCTTTGGCTAAAAATGGGCCGGATTATCGCTATAGACTTCAGCTTGTCGCGCAATATTTTGGCGGACAATACCAGTTAAGGTAAATTATATTATTTTTTGACCCCCTTAATCTTAAAAATATTCGTAATTCTGAAATCTCGGAAGCTTAAATTAATCATAAATCACCTTTAGTGAGCAGGCGATGTCTGGCCTTATGGTACCAGTTGATGTTGTTTTCCGGCTCTGGGCAATGGCTGGAAAATCTCTTGCTTTGGTTTTGGTCTAAATGTCAACTCCTGCAAAATTGCTTCAAATCGTACCAGAAAATTCTTTTCTCGGTTAGTTCTTTCCCAACTTTTCTCTGTCTGTCCTTTGTTTCTGTACATATATTTGCGTGCTAAAAAACAACAAAAATGGTAACAAAATTAATTTTTTCTGTAAATACAAGAAGGGTCATGGCATTTTTTTGGTAATATTCGAGTATTACGTGGCTCAAAAGGATCTTTATGGCTCATAAAGGGAATAAAATTCATGATTTTAATTTCACTTAAAGAAATGCCATGACTCTCTTGTATATACAGTTAAGGAAATTTTGTTTTTGTACAATTATTAACGAAGTGACAGATAGTTAAAATATATTTTCTAATGATTAATTTTGAAAATTAATCATTTTTTATAGGTCGAATTACTTTTTACTTTGAAAAACCTAGGATAGTCATAAAAGATGATTTTTTAAATTATTTTTCAATCTTTTCCAGACAGTGCTGAATAATGTAAAATAAACCCCTATTTTTCAAACCAATTGTATAGTAAATTTGAGATAGTAAAGTTGAACAAAATTGTTTGTCCTTATAAGTTAAATTCACTGAAAAATCAATTTAGATAACGGAAATTAAAATAAAGTTGAAAATCTTTATTAATTTATCTTTTTCTGCCAAATAACTCTTAATAGAGTTCTTATTTAGATAACTTTCGATTTTTATTTTAAAATTTTTGAAAAATATAGTTTATTGAATTTAGTTTTATATTTAAAAAACAATTCAAATGTTGACATCAGATTTTATTTTCAAAAATGAGGCAGTGTTAACTTCAAATGACTTTTGAAACTTTTCAAAATGAGGCAGTGTGAAAAATTATTGAAACCAAAAATAATTTTTGGTTACTTGATGATGATTATTTCTCACCAGACTAGATTTTCACCGAATTTTTAATCGAAAAAATTAGATTCGTCGAGGTTTTCGACAACTGTATCGTCTCCTAGATTCAATCCGACGATTTTATCCTCTAGTCGTGCTTTTTTCATCCACTCTGGTGTGAAATAATCGTCATCAAGTAGCCAAATTTTTGGGAGTAAGCAAAATTGCTTTTTGGGGTCAATTTGACAAGTCCAATTATCACATGTATCTCTCCAGTCCGTAATTTGACCTAGAGACGTATGGGTTACAAAGTATCTTTGTAGAGACATAAATCGTTCGATTGAACATTTAACAGTTTCTCTATTGGTGTTTAAATTTCGTAGATTGTACGCCCAAAAACATTCGATATATTGACCATCGCTTCTTCTCAAGCCAATAGCACTACTATTCAAATCATCTGGTAAATGTGCCAGATCTTCGGTTGAGTAGATCATTCTCTCATCCACTTCGATCGGTAAGAAAAGCCAGCTAGGCTCTCCGTCGTAGGACATAGCATGGAGGTCTGGGCGTATAACTCTCATTTCATTATCTCTCCATTGATTTTCGACAGTTTGTTCACCGTTAAAGGTGTAATAATCAGGCATTTTATGATTTGATGTCGACACGAACGGTCAATACAGTCTAAAAAATTTTTATGTTTATATCGTGTTGCGTAGTTAATTTTGAAAAATAAATTTTATAAATTTCACTGGAGCGGACAGGATTAAAAAAATAAAATTTTAACATATTGTTATGATAATCGAATTTGACTAGTTTAAACCTCTAAATTGTAGTATTTAAACATAATTTCAAAGTAAATTTCAAAAAGAAACTTGATATTAAATTTGAAAAATAACTTTACTCAAAAATGTTTTCAAAATGCGATTTTATCTTTTCAGGTTTCTCTTGGTCACATTCGTAATTCGAGAAGATTGTTTTAAATTTTCAAAAGAAATGAAAGAAGGTTGGATTTATCGAATTTCTAAAATGACGAAGAAAAATTGGTGTGTGGGCGTCGGAGAGATGACTCAGATTTTATGATTTAAAACCTGGGATTGCTTCAACTGTAAACTTTTAAAAGTAAGTGTTCTTGAAAACACGGATATGGCTCTGGGTAGCCTCTAAATATGTGAGACAAAATTTTTATATATTTTCGAAAAATAATGAAGGCTACTTATAAAGAGGTGGAAAAATAATAAAAAATTTTTAAAACAGACGTAAGTACGGCTATTGGGTGCCGTAAAATATAGAACCGAATTTTCTGCTGTGACAAAATAAACAATAAATTTGGTTAGTTCGGGGGCGAGAATATTAATTTAGGCAATAGAAAAGGGTTGTAATAACATAGCATTTTCGGTCCGAAAAGGAGGAAAAGTAATTTTGTTTTAGAAATTAAGGAGGTTAAGGGCGTTTGGTTTATATAAATCGTGATTAAATTCTTCAGAATCTTCTCGAAATAGATGCAAAATGGTTAAATTAAACTTTTCGGTCATAATGTTATCTAGATTACCGAAATTTGCTTTAGTGCCCTCAACAACTTCCTTGATCCAGTCAAGGTCCCAAACATAAATTTTGCTAGATTGTGAGCCAACCTTAACACAACTGACGAGATTCTCGTCCCAGTTAATTCCTCCGCGGAAACCGTCAGAGCTTTTGATCTCAAAATAAGGCCTAAAATTATTCTTTTTATTTATTCTTTCATCTACTAGAATGAAGTCACCCTCCTTAAGGGGCATTCTAATCCTAGAAATATAGTTCATGCCTAAAATAAATGGTACAAATTTTATAGGACGGAGCCTATATTTTTCGAAGCGCTTTTTTTCTTGAGATGCTCTGTTTACCTCCCTTAATTTAATAGTTAAATTTACTAGTTTTTCTAGTGGAACTTTAAAAAATTCCCCCGTGTCCATTAATCTACCGTGAAATAATTCGGTAGGTCTATACCCTTCAGGGCCAATAGTTTGGTTATATATTCTAACCGCGTTTTTAATTGCCCGTTCTTTTGTCATATTTGGTTTCATGAATTCAGGTATTAAAATGTTTGAGAACTTTCCCATTCTCGAATCTAAGGGTGCTAAATCATTGTGACTACACGTTTGTTTTTGACGTAAGTCGATCTTAATTTTGTCGTTGACAAGCTCGGGGTCTTCCACCAGTTTTTGATGGTAGCTAGCACCGTCCATTCTGATCGTAATGGTACTATCATCATTTTCTGTCGGAGCTAAACGTGCTCTAACTTCATAAATTAATTTTTTTAATTTTTCTGCATTCAGGTTTCCTGAGATCAAAAATGCGCAAGAATAACGACTCAAAAGTTCGGTGGCGAAGAATATTTTTACATTGCAATTCTCCGGTTGATTCGATCTGGTAATTCTACCTTCTGGAACTGCTAAAGGTAACGTACGAGTCATTTCGTCTGCTAAAATTTTTTGACCGATTCGTTTAACTTCTAAAGTTTCCTTATTGAAGTTTTTCATTGGTCTAGCTACTTTCGGGGTACATTTTAGTGCTACGCATCCCTTACATTTAGAGACAAAAATTCTTACCTGTTCTTTATAACCGGTACATGAAAACAAACGATCAATGATTTTTTCTAGACGACTGATAGCCCCGTGACCATGAGAGTTATGTGCTGCGAAAACGAGTTGGGTATTATATTTCTCTGGTAATACCACTTTTGTAATTACATTATGAACTTCGGTTCTAAAGTCCCTTACTAAAACGCCATTTCTTAGACGGCAGTCTTTTTTACGAATTAATGTTCTTACAGTTTCGAGCTTATTAGGGGGGTCTCGTCCTTCTTGAATGCAAATTTTCGCTTTTCTGAAATTACTATCAGAATTTTGCCACTCATCGAGTAGGCTATCGTTATTTATAATATCATTTAATGTTAATTTATCATCGATTAATTTCCTACCTATCCTTAGTGCCATTAGCATAGAGTCGTGCTCTTTTGCGAGATGAACAAGGTCAGGTTTTGCTACTAAAGAGTTTTGCCAGCCTCTATCGCTAAATGGGTGTGTAATGTCTTGATTTAGACCGGAAGTGCACACCGGAAGTTGTAGTCTCTCAAAATTTTCGTAGGTCATAGTCGGCATTAGCTCTGTTTCAAATTTGTACAAACCAATTTGGCTTGATACAGTTCTAATGTGATTAAAAAAATTATCTTTAGATTCGACGGCTGTGCAAATAGAGCAACCATCACATGGGACCGACGCAGCAGGTGTTCGACTAATGTAGTCGGCAAATTCAATGGCTGGGCTCGAACAAGATGCGTAATTAATTTCATAATTAAAATTACATAGCTTGCTGAAAATTTCATTAATTTTCCTATCGGTACTTGGTACCATATCGTTTTTCATCCTGTTGAAAAGGTCAGCTACACTTTTGCTATCGGTCGTTATTACAATTTTTTTCATACAACGTTCAAGTTCAACTTGGGCTCCTAGCATACCTGCTAATATACCACTAAATTCAAGGTAGCAGCTGCTCGGTTTGAATTTATTATTTGCATCACTCCTACGTCGCGAAAATATTTTTATGAATCTTTTTTCATTACCGTATTTTTGGTAAAAGAATCCGGCTGAGGCTAAATAACTTGAGTCAAAAACGGCGAAAATGTCTTTATTTGGGTCCACGGGGTATAAATGTAAAAGACTGTCCATTAATGAATGCGTTTTTTCGAGCTCAGCCCTTAATTCAGGGGTCCACTTTATAAGTGCTCCATTTTGGCCATTAGACTCTGTTCTGAGTTTATGCAAAATTTCGGATCTATATAGAATATGGTCCCCAATATAAGTACAGGAGCCTAGGAAACGTTTTAACATCCTTTTTGTAGTCATATTGTCCGAGGTCATACCTCGTAAATTCGAGATTATATGTGGGTTGGCTCGAATCGTGCCGTTCACAATCTCTTTTCCTAGCAAATTAATACTAGTTCCAAGAATCTTTACTTTAGATCCTTTTAACCTGAAACCGAGGGTACTTAATGTGGAAAAAACGCCGAATAACAACTCGAAAAACTCCTTTCTATTGGTTGAAAACACTATGATGTCATCAAGGTAACGTCTCAAATTATGTCTAAATTTATATAATATTTCCATCATATATCCTCTAACCGTCTGAGGACTTACTGCCCAGCCCATAGGGCAACGTCTATAAGAAAAAACCGAATTCGGGATGTTCAAGGCAGAAATACGGCCATAAACTCTTTTCTAATTTGAAACAGAAAAACATTTGAGAAATGTCCATAACGGCTATGTAACCCCCTTTAGAGTGAATAGCTGCAATATTAACTGTTTCGGCGATTCCATCAGATTGCGTAGCTTTAAAACTGGTCATTTCATTTACAGATTTTGAGCAATCTACTACAATACGGCATGATTGTGCATTGAGAACAATTTCGCCACTTTTGCCGTCCTTTTTACCTACGGCAAAACAACTTATTATGTTTTTAGGCTGCATATCACGAGGGAGTCTGACAAGAACGCCATTGGCGATCTCATTATTCATTTGCGTTATAATAGCGCTTTTTACGTCCTCGGGCATTTTATTAATGTAGTTTACCACTTTGGTGCTACTTAACTTTCCTTCGATTTTGCCTCTAACAATATATCTATCATCGTTAATACAACCGGTGTCGCCGTCAAAAAGTGGGTTTTTGAACTTGTTTAGTAAATCCCAAGCTTGTTCTGAAATCCCTAGGTCACATGGTCTATTCAATTTTTTTAATTCGTTTTTCGGGTCTACCTCACATTCTAGAACTGTATTAGAGTTTTTCAATTTTACCCTTAATTTTTCGATTTCGCTCCAAAATGTATATTCTGAGTCAGGATTTATTAACCAGTTTAATTTTTTAGTGTCATTTTTCATATTAGTGAAATTTGACTCCAAATCTGGGTCCGTGGCTCTGGGGACCGTTAAAGTTTTTGAATCTGATATTTTGAAATTGCAACCTACGATTTTGGGTAAATTTTCTTTAAAACGGTACGCGAATTCCTGAAAATCTACATTTTCCATCAAATTTACTTTAACCCCATGTAAGAATATTAGTGGGTTATCCGGGTTTTCACAATCGCATTTCCAACGATTTCTTATTAAATCTTTTGCTCCAAATAACATTTGGAGTTCAGAACCCCCATTACATACTACGGCCTCTTTCACGGTTAGTGTGTAGTTTGCGCAAACGATCTCAAAACTTACTCTATATTCTAATAAATCCACTTTTATGCCGTTAGCACCTGTACCAGCTTTAACCGTACAATTTCTGCGTTGTACATTTCTCATGTACTTTAAAGCGTTAACGTGGATAAGGCTGCTCGTAGCGCCGCTATCTAGAATCATTTGCAAAGTAAAATCAGGTTTTCCGGAAATATTATTTGTGAAATTTATTTTAACGCCACAGCATAGTACTTTTTCTCCCAAATTAAATAAGTTTTCAGAAGAAATATTGACAATAGGTTCAGATATCAGAGAAAATAAATTGATCTTATTATTGAGAATCCCAAGGTCGGTAATTGTACATGTCGGCTTGTATTGGGTTTTCTGCTGCTTCTTAAATAGTTTTTTAATACAGTTTTTTATAATAGAAAATCTGTTTTTTATAAAGAATTTAATTTCAGAATACATACCTGCATTTGGTCCTGGAATTTCTGGTTCGTCAGCGTCCTCCATGATGGCGATTACTTCTCCAGGTTCGTCGTGAAGATCGAGACATTGAAACAAACAGTCAACGGCTCCTTCAAATTGTTCCTGAGTGTACATACGACCGTACATCAGATTTCGTGGACCCTTAGTCTTTTGAAGGGCTTTAAAAGTTCGAGCTTTATTTCGAATTTGTTCGAAATTTTTACTGTAGTTATTATCTTTACGAGGGTCCTTATAAACGTCGCGTGTGGCCGGTTTTTGGCCACTATTATAAGTTTGTTTTTGAATCGTATTTTTGTCATTAGGGCGACGATTTTGGTGATCACTAAATTTCTTACGAAAACGTTTTCGGTCAAAGCTATTATTTCGGTTGATTGGGCCAGCAACTTTTCCTTCAAACGGTCGGCCTGAACGGCCTCTTTCGTGAAAACGGTTCAGATTTTCCTCAGAAATAACACCTGTATTTTCGTCCAAAAGTACAAAAATAAATTCGTCACCTTCTAAAGGTGTATAGGTGTCAAGAGCTCGTACATTTTCGGTTTTTGAGCTAGATTTTGACCGTTCTTCTCGTTTTGTAGTGATTAATTTTAAATAGTTTGCATATTTCTGAGCGACGTTTTCTGGGTCGTTTGACCACGCGTGTTCCCAAGTGTTGATCATAAGATCTTTATTGACCTTATTTTTACAATTTAGTCGACGATGAATTAACTTTTTCTCGCTCAGAAAATCCTTCAAAGTTAAAGATTCTCTAGTTTTGCCGCATTTTTTAGAAATATCCTCAAGAATTTCCTCGATCGAGGCAACTTTTTCCTTGGCGTTGACGATGCAAAACAGGATGAAATTAATAACAGGTGAATAAGAGTCCTTACCTATAAAATATGCCCCTTCACCTTCAATTTCCGACAAATTTGTCCGATCCCATTTTTTAAAAAATGGGTGGAGTGCGAGTCTCAAATGAGTGATAATACTCTGTTTTTTCAAACCGAATCCTGGTAAATCCATTGCACTTTTAATAACCCCGAAAAGTCGTAATAAACAAGGTTCTTCCTTATAGCAGTCTTTAGCTTCCATATTTTGGGCGTTTAGACTAGCCCAATTTACCAGTAAACCGGTATTAAATTGAACTCCTACCTGGTCACATAAAGCTTGACTAAGGATTTTTGAGGCATGTTGCAGAAGATATCTGCGGTCATTAACCTCTTTTGAATCAAAAAATTGATCTAAAGAATCAATATGCGTGCAATTTCCCCCAAAAAATTTTATGAATCTTTCGCGTGTGGTAGCAGCTGATTCTTTTGGGTTTACCGATGAAAATAGTGTAAAACATTTTGTATCAGAAATATGGTTACAGTTTACTAACTGGCCTTCAAGAATAGACTTATCGGTAGCTTCCGAGTATTTAGATTCTTTAGCCGTAATATCGTGAATATCAGTTGGTAAATATCTGCCGTCTTCTTTAAAAGACAAAAATTGTGCAATATCGGCCGGTTGACCAAATGTGGGGTCATCCTGGGGTAGACATTTTACTTTATCGGACCGCCATAAGTACGGTAGTTCTGTCCACTTATAGCCATTTATTTGCACTTTATATTTAAATAAACGGTTATTCACACCGTCCTCAATGTTTGAATGGTGCCCTTGTACCTCATTGTGATCGCCTGCTGCGACCAAATTACTATCATATTTTATCAGTCCATCTCGCCTAGCCCCTCTAATACCTAGTGGTTGATCATGAGCTTCAGGAATAGTGAAGGGGTAATATTCGATCGACATAATCCACGGTTATATATGTTATATTTTAAATCAGAAGTGACCCAAAAATTGATCGAATTTATCAAAAAAAAAATATTTTTTTAAAAAAAATTAAATTTTCTTATTTATTGTTTTTAGAACACTTGGATGGAACTGTCTATGCAGCGGGTATTTTCTCAAAAATTGGCTAAATCACATACAGGAGTATGTAGTTATTTGATTAAGAAATCTTGTACCCCGTAAGGACGGGGGAGGTATGGGCAAGAGCCCCAGGTCAGACGGAAACGGGGGTCGTTTCTTACACTTTCACAGACACCACGCAAATAGTGCTCGAGAGTTCGTGCTGTAACCTGCTAATCAGAGTCCGTAAACACGAAGCTCGGCTGGAGACGGGCTATAAAGCAATTGGAATATTGGTATTTATTATATCAAGGGAGCAGAAGTAGATAAATTGGCCTTAGGCCGTTACACAGGCTTGCAGCTGGCAAATTGAAGGGCCTAAATATGTGAAGGCAAATCAGGCAGGGCAGATGTGAAGCACGGTGCAGTATACAGCTTGAAAGTCCAGTTATCGGATCGGTCCTTTTAGTATAGCCAACGAGAAAATAACCTAAAGTAATTGGTTAGTAAAGGGTTAGTCTGTCCTTACAGATTGGTCAAGGGACCTACAATGCATATCTCAGAATTGCTAATAAACTAACCGCTCTTTGCTCGAACGAAGAATTTCTCTGAATGAGAGATGAGCGGCGCGAAATAATGAAAGTCGCTCGTGTGACGCGTCCTTAGGCTATAATATTAATCATAGTCGGAATGTAATTCGGATTACAACTAAATGTTAAATAAATGTCGTTATTCGATTTAGTTCTCAGATAGCTCAAAATGACCAAACATATTTATGAAATAATTTACCAAAAAATTGGTCCAAATCGGCCCATTTTTCAAAAAACATTTGAGATTTATTTTAAGGAGGTTGTGGGTGCTAGATGTTTGAAATACGCAAGAAATTAAAAATGGCTTTTATGTGACAATTTTTTATACCAACATTCAAATAGTTCGTGATTCTAGCACAATCCTAAAATTTTTGAAAAAATCTTTAAAATTGCTAATGTTTTGAAGCATTCTACAGTTAAAACAAGCTGAAATTAACCATTTTAAAATAGCTTTCTGGTCATGAAAATAACAATAAAAAATTATCATTTTATCTACCAGCTATCCTCAGGGTTTTAATTTACATATGCATATTCAAATGTATTCACTATTGCAATATTAATCAAATTAAAGCCATTTCAAATTGCTTGTAGTTAGCTTGATTTCACACCCACAACCCCTCTTAGTTTAAGAACGAATAAAAATCGGAAAAATGGTATGATTCGGACCATTTTTATTCAGTATTGTCTCTTAATTAAATTTCTAAATTGTGCTCAAGATTTAGTTTCTTATTTTTCTTAAAACATCGGACCACCATTATTAANCCCCCCCCCCCCCCCGTAACATCTGAACAAAATTTTCCCAAAAATGAGTTAACTTCATTAATGGGTCGGTTCAACATACTACGATGAAAATTTTAATCAAATGTTCTTCCAGAGATTAAGAACTAATAAATCAGAATTTTTAAGTTACCTCCTATATCTTTGCCGGGAGAAATCAGCTATTCGAAAAGTTCATTTCGCCTATAGAACCCCCTTAAACAAGCTAAAATTAAGCATTTTTTGAAATTGACCTCTGGTCATGCAAATCATTATAAAAAATTATCATTCTTCCTACCAGTTATCCTCACGATCTGAATTTACATATGCATTAACAAATGTACTAAATCCGGCAATATTTACAAAGTTATAGCGATTACAATATGCTAGATTTTACACCCACAACCACATGCAGATTAAGGGGGTTGTGGGTGTAGAATGTTGCAATTGCTGGGGAAAATAGCCCTCTCCTCCAGCTGGACTGGAAGGGTCGATAACGGGCAGATAAGAATAAATGAGAACAAAAATACGAGAGACTAAAACCTTCTCTGTCAACTGCAAGTAAATTTTTTTAATTCTGGTAAAGGATGGCTCACCGGTGCGGCATCGAAAAACTGGTAGAAATATGTTCTCAATTCACACAAAAATTGTAAAATCTCGATCAATTTTGATTTAAATTGAATAAAACAGAAAATGTAGGAAACCTACGAAATATTGTCATATTTTACCACATTTCTTCGTTGAAAAAATTATTCTCTGTTTGTTTTAAGACAGTAAAAATGAAATTCAGAAATTCTCTTTAAAATCTGAATAAGTCGGTCAATTTTGTTTAAAATTGAATAAAACAGAAAATGTATGAAACCTACGAAATATTGTCATATTTTACCACGTTTTTTGTTGAAAAAAATATTCTCTGTTTGTTTTAAGCGTTAAACAAAAGATTTATTTTATAATTTCCCATCAAAGGGTAAAGTTTCGAGCATGCAGAGACGAGACGAACGCCCACGCTTAACGGCCCGAACCAATCATACATCTCATACACACTACGCACGTATTATTTCATTACTTTTAAGAATAAATTATCGTTATTGACGGATACTAGAAAAAATATAAACTATTTTGTTCCACTCATGCATTCTTTACACCCACAACCCCCTTAAGACGGCCTGTCTCTTTACACGGCTTTAAAAAAAGCCAGCTTTTTGGCGATTTCCCATCACTATCCCCAAATTTTTTTTATGTTTTGCTATGAAAAAGAATAAAAAAGGGGATAAAAGCCACGCATGTGGTTTTTGAAATGAATTAATTTATTTTGGACATAAGTTTACATGATACAGTTTGTTTGCAGAAAATTTTCCCTTGGTAGCCAGTGAAATTAAAGGTAGGAAAATCGTAAAATGAGTGACCTTTTAATGAGTTATTAATAGGGTGCGCAGCGGGAACCCTACAGACTGAACTGAAACTGTTGATAAACATTTATTTGCTATCGGGGGGTAATCGCCACCGAAAAAGACGATTCCGAGCAAAAAAAATTTTTTGGGCCATTTAGTGGTCAGAAAGTGAGTTTCAAAAACCCTCATTTTCAGCACTAGTTTCGTTTTTGAGCATAATCAGCTCAATTTGTAAGTTTTCTTGTGGCAATGATCGTACTCAAATAAAAAATTGCTATTCTCTGAAACATTTTTTTTTTGAAAAATAAAATATTCGAAAATTTTCGATAAAATTTTGGTCATTTTGAGAAAAAAATGCGTAGGCGGAACACTTTGTAAGATGAATACTTCTTGATGAATACTCTTGAATACTTAATTTTATTTTTCCATTTTATGCAGAATTCACAAAGCTTTCAGATGCGCATAGTGAGAACCATGCGAAAGACTGCGGAAAAATTGCAAATGCCGATTTATTATTCGAACCAGAGCTAGTCGTTCTTGAGCACCATCACGTGAGCAAGACTTTATGGCGAGAATTCAATTTAATTCAAATTAATTTAATGAAAAAGTTCAAATTACCCTTTCGGCTTGATATTTAATGTGAGACCAAAATTTTGTGAAAATAATTTATTATAAAGTAATTCAGAAGAATAAATAAGTTGAATTAAAAGCGGAATAGCTTTAGTGGTTGAAATCTCGAATCCCACGATAAAGGGCTCGTATCACCCTTGACCATATTTTTGGGAATTGTGGAATTAGAATTTAATACTTGGAGGCACAAAAAAGTTACGCAGAAACACTATAGTCTATAGGCCAGGGGTCGGCCCGATCCGAACCGATCACATTTCTTTTTTCGGTCGAAGATTTCCGAACCGAACTGGTCATTAAAATCTGCTCCAGTGCCGACCCCTGCTATAGGCTCGCAGTTTCTCCGATTATTAAAAAATTTAACCTATAAGAAACATTTACAAATGTCAGAATTCAGGTTTTACAGGGTTGACCACCTCTTTAAAAAAGATAAGCCTTCAATTTATTCACAATAAGACTCAAATTTAAATTGTCGAACAAAAAATTTGAAAATGGTCAGGATACGATTTCTAATAATTTGTCTATAGAATAATCGAAAAGTATGATATCAGCAAAATATATTTTATAAAGTTTTTCGATTGTTTCTCGTGTAAAATTTGCATAAATATCTTCAATAGTGTGATCCAAGAACAAGGAAGTTTCATATTGGCTGGGCATTTCTATTCCTTTATTCTTCAGTCTGTTGACTTCTAAAAAATGATCGGAATCATCACTCGACGTTTCTTGCTTTGAAATGAAGTTATAATGAATTTGACATGGCATACACTGAGAGCTAGAAATAATATATTTTTTATTTGGTATTTCAAATAAATTAAATCTAAATTTTAAGGGGGTAGTTGAACTTTTCAATTCTTCTGAAAGTTCAAGCCTTGATCA
>SCLH01002027.1:104126-120327 GCA_004367855.1 Oikopleura vanhoeffeni | reverse complement strand
TAAATACGATATGTAATTTGAAAAAAGGTGTGATATGTTTTAAAATATTATAAATTGATGATGCAATTTTTGAACATCTGAAGCTAGAAAAAGGCAGCGATAGTGTATGATGATCGAATTTGGCAAAACAATCTGAGAGCCCGTTTTTTGCCAAATTATTTTTTGTGTCACGTTTTTTCGACCTGAATTATTTTTCTGTTCTCTTTCATGGCCAGACTAATCTTATTTTTGAGTGAACTTTGCTTTGCAAATTTTACGTTGATGATTTGCTCGAAAGAACTACACTCACTAGATCCACGATGGTTTTGTGGTTAACCAATCAAATGTGGAAATGAATGTCATATCTCTATTGTAGAACAGTTATATTAATACAGGAAATTTGTGATAAATAACAGAACATATATTATTATTAAAAAAACGTGATTATTCGGGATCACGAGTCGGGATCGGGATATCCCGACCTCGGGTCGGGACGGGATTGAAAAAATTATAACAGTCGGAATCGGGATTGAAAAAATTATAACAGTCGGGATCGGGATTAAAAAAATATTTGACAAGGGACCTGGCAGAATCGGGATTGAAAAAAAAATAATGACTCGGGACCGGGCGGGATCGGGATTGAAAACTCATCCCGTTTTTAAACACTGCTGTGGTCTGTAGCGCTTCCGAGCCAGTCATTCCATCAGTTTAAATTTGCGTAGTAAATCTAACCTCTTACCCGCAAAACTTAGTTAGTGTAGCAATGCAATGGTTTTGGGTTCGAATCTACGACTCCACATTTAATTTGACATATGTATTCACTGAATTATTTCTGTATTTCTGATTTTTGATAATAAAAACATATTAATTTTGTAAACTGAATGTGAAAAGCTCTTAGAAACTTGTCCCAGTTAACGACACATTTAACTTCTGCGGAAAAATGAACCAGTCTTAACTGATTGATAAAAACTAGTTAGAATTGTATCAATCAGAAAGCGAGGACTGTAGTGCGGCGTATCACCACGAATAAATAAAAAATTCATTATGTGATGTTTTTTTTTAAATTATTTCATTTCAAGTGAGTGCGAAAATGGAGAAATATTAATACTTTAATTTAAGACATTGCAAATCCTCATAATATCAACAAGCGGGGTTTATTTGATTTTGTCGGAGATGTTGTTGGAGGTGTTGTTGATGGCGTTGGATCTGTTGTTGGTGGCGTTGGAGATGTTGTTGGAGGTGTTGTTGATGGCGTTGGATCTGTTGTTGGTGGCGTTGGAGATGTTGTTGGAGATGTTGTTGATGGCGTTGGAAATGTTGTCGGAGATGTTGTTGATGGCGTAGGAGATGTTGTTGGAGATATTGTTGATTGCGTTGGAGATATTGTTGATTGCGTTGGAGATGTTGCTGATGGCGTTGGAAATGTTGTCGGAAATTGTTGTGATGGCGTTGGACGTGCTTGGTGGCTTTGGATGTGTAATTGTTGTTGATGGCTAGTTCGGAGAGTCTGTTGTTGGGAGGTGTATGTGGAGTTTTGATGGCTGTGAGAATGTTGTTGGTGGCGTTGGAGATGTTGTTGAGTGTGTGATGCGTTGGAAATGTTGTCGAGAGATGTTGGTTGATGGCGTCGGAGATGTTAATTGGAGTGTTGTTGATGGCGTCGGAGATGTTGTTGCAGTGTTGTTGATGCGTTGGAACTGTTGTTGGTGCGTTTGGAGATGTTGTGGAGTGTTGTTGATGGACGTCGGAGATGTTGTTGGAGGTGTTGTTGATGGCGTTGGAACTGTTGTTGGTGGCGTTGGAGATGTTGTTGAAGACCGATGTGAGCCTTTTGAGGGAGAATGTGGTTACGGGCACATGAAAGGAAACCCATGCCATGTCTCTTGCTGTCCTTGCAAACAATCACCAAGAGATTGCGAAGACTGTCAAAGCGTCTGCGTTGCGAAAAGGGGTAACAGGTAAACTTTCATGTTTTGTCGACAACATTGGTAAATAATTAATGGTTGAGGAGGTGGTGGTTATTAACTTGACATATTCCTGATAGAAAATTTGCCAAACAAGGCAATAAGAATACTTTTTGGCAAAATAAATTTCAAAAACAACAAGCTTGTGAAAAAAAATATGTTAAAACTTTTTTTTTTATAAATACACTCTAAGACGCACTCTTTCAAGAATATCCCCTATTCACACTTTTGTGAATATCCCGGCCCTACTGCTTAAAAACACACTACGTTTCCTAATCAGGGCCGGGATATTCACAAAAGTATGAATAGGCGAGTAGATACTTTGAAATTTCATTTGTCAAATTTGACCAAACCTTTCTTAACTGAATTTAAAAAAAAATTGGTAATTATTTTTCTGTAGTTCGTTTTTATTTTGTTAAAAAAGAAACACAATTTACTTTCCAGATTGTTTTTCTAGCAAATTCAGAAAATGAGGTGACAACAACTAACAAAAATCTTTGGTCAAAATTTGAAAATACAAGTCCAATCCATTTTTAGTAAATCAATTTAGGTTTAAGGGCATCGGTGCTTAGAGACAGAGACGGATATATGGGCTGTTGATAGAAAAAAATTTCTGGGTTTATTTATCTTTTATTAATTTCAAATATGCCCTCGTTTTGTTTCTTCGCTCTGGTTCATACTCTAAATCATAATTCTTGAAACGAAACTAAGGTTTGGAAGAAATCAGTTGAAGTCCTCCTTAATTAAAACTAAAAAAATTGTATATCTTTTGAACTTGCCAAATTGTCAAGCCGTCCTGCACACGGTGAATGACACCAAATGAGACTTTTTTCATTCGTTTCCTAAAAAAAAATTCTGATGTCGCAAAATTTCTTTTTTTTAAAAATTTTCGTTTTTGACGTAGAAATCGTATCAAAACAAATAAAATAAATGTAATTCGGTGTGCAGGGTATTTTTAAATTTCTGATTAATACAAAAATTATTTTACCTCATTTTTGATGCCTTCGACCGAAATGTTCCGTTTTTGAGTGTGTTTTTAAAAGACGATTAACAAACGGAAAAAATCAGATTAGACGAAGTAAGCTCAAAGATGGCATCTTTAATTTGAAAATAATAAAGTGGGAAAAAGTTTACCATCAAGAGAACGAAAATTAAAAAATGCAAATCTGTCTCTAAGCACCAATGGCATTAATTAAGATTTAAGAAATAAAATTGTTTTCAGAGTAACTATGTCAACGATGTGCCCAGAGAGATCAGATCAGCCTGGTAAAGTTGGTTCTCGTTCATACAATAAATGTAAAAACGTAGATAGTAAATGGTCAAGAATGTCCTGCTTCAATAATACCCCTGATGGACGAAAAGTGTGTAATAATGGGTGGATTTTGCCAAATGGTTGCAAAAGCTGTAAAAAATGGTCCAAGGGCCGGTGTTCGACGCCGTTCAAAGCAACAAAATTAACTTAGTAGAAGAATTGAAATTTTATTTGCAAAAGTTAATTCTAAATTTGTTAATTTAAGCAAAACAAAAATCTGTGCATGACTTTGGTATTAGGAAATAAATCAAAATTGTATTTCAAATTGGTTGATTATTTGCGTCAGAGAAATTTTGCAATTACACCGCAAACTCTCACTAGTAGGCCTATGGAAAATCTCGGAATAGGAAAACCTAAAATTATTTCAAACTAAAATTTCCGAAAAAAATTGAGCGTTTGATAAAATTTCCGAAAGATATTAAAAACATCGAATAAGTTTTTTCAAAATAAACTTTAATTTTTTTTAAATAAATTTGAAAAAAATAAGAAAAATATTTCAAAACTATACGCTCTTGTTATCGCTCAGCTTATTCTCTGCTCGGCAGGCAATTATATCTTTTATTAATGCTTTTAATTAGGGGTTGGTTGAATCGCTTGATATTTGCTCAATTTTCAAGCCGAGATTATATCGCGATTCATACTATGAATTTCATAGACGAACTAAAAGTTATTTCGAAATTTACTCTTGAAAATATTTTGTAATAGCATTTCTCGTGATTGAGCAAAAGTTTCAAGAATTTTTCCCTTTATAAAGAAAACAACGGGATTTTCAAAAACGACTCAGCCGATTAGGTTCTTAAATAGCTCAAACTGTGCACAAATATCTAGTGATAATACAAAATAAAAATTGGTCCGAATCAGGCCACATATGTTTCTATTTTTTCTCAAACCTTTATTTCCATTTTTAACAAAAACTAATAATTAAACATTTCAGTAATCTTAGAAAAATAAATAAAAACATTGGTCCTATTAAAACAATTTTAATGTTTATATAATTAGATAATTGTGCTCAGTTTAGCTATCAAAAAACTAAATTGGATGACTCGTTTTCAAATGAAGCGTCGTTTTCTCCCCCCCCCCCCGTTTCTTTGAGGGACCAAATCTTTGGGAGAGGGCAATAAAGGGATATGCCATCACAATAAAATCATCACGTTTAAAAGAAAGTGTCGATTTTTGCGTTTTTTGAAAAATCTGGGACGAAAAAAATCATGAAAAACGATTCATACTAGATTCATACGATTCATAGTAGACGAATCCAAATATAATTTTTTTAATATTATTTTTTGGACTTTTTTAGAGCGCGTAGAGCTCATTTGTGCTGCATACAATTGTGATGCGTTTTTGAGGAGTTGTACTTCAGTTGAACGGCAAAAATTTTCCAAGCTCATATTTTCAGTTTTCGGTCAAACTCCCAAAAAATGATAAAACCAGGAATTCTCAATTGCTGTAAAAACTACAAATTCCGATTTTTCAGGCGATAAAAGACCAAAAAAATAATTAGCTAAGGATTTCGATAGTGTTTCGTTTTTGCACAATCTCAGAAAGTTTTGTTGAAAATGCGAATTTTATTCCGAATTCGATAGTTGAAACAAGCTGAAATTTAGCATATTTTAAAATTGCTCTCTGGTCATGAAAATAATTATAAAAAATTAGCATTTCTCCTACCAGTTATCCTAACGGTTTGAATTTACATATGCATTAATAAATGTACCACCCCCGGTAATATTCCCAAAGTTAAAGCGATTTCAATTTGCTTGCAGTATGCTTGATTTTACACCCACAACTCCATTCAGATTGAGACGGCCTGTCTCTTTGAAGTATCTTTACAAGGCTTTCAAAAATGCCATCTTTTTGGCGACTTTCCATGACTATCCAAAAATGTATTTTGATTATCAGTAGATCAAGGCGCACAATTGAGAACCCTTAAAACTAGATTCCGACAAAGTTTTTTTTAACCAATCAGAAAGCCGGATTTTTCTCTAGAATTTTCCAAAATTGACCGCAAAATATTTTTCGCTGACCCCAAATTGACCAAATGTAGTTTTTCGATTTTTAAGTTTCGGACTAAACATCAAAAAGGTGAGTCACCTGGGACAGCCTAACTTTCCATCCCTATCCCCAAATTTTCTTATATTTTGCTATGAAGAGGGATAGAAAAAGGGGATAAAAGCCATCCCTTTTGGAAGCCTGCTATTTACTGTGGCGCATGTGGTTTTTGAAATGAATTAATTTATTTTGGACATAAGTTTACATGATACAGTTTGTCTGCAGAAAATGTTCCCTGAGTAGCCAGTCAAATAAAAGGTAGGAAAATCGTAAAATGAGTGACCTTTTAATGAGTCATCGACTGTACTATTTAGTGTTTCTTTTTGTGTTCTCTTGAATGTCGATTTAGACTTGGGTTGAAGGCGTGATTATACGTTCTTTTCCTCTCATCCGATTCCTCTTCAATGATTTTTGGTTTTTCTCGGACGATTCCATTCACCCGATCCATTAATTCTTCGCTAAAAAATTAAATTTTCAGTCACAGGTATATCGATAATTATAGCTTGGTATGTCTAAACACTTCTGCCCTAGCTAAAAGATAGGCGATAAGTGTCTAGACCTACCAAGGTATTATTATCGATATTCCGGGTATAATTTGTGGTAAATTTGTTGTGAACGGTAAAAACTAAAAAAATTTATTTTTCAGAGAAACAACTTTTCATATGTAAAATTTTAGAAAAATCCGTGGGGAAACAGGTCAAGTGATAAGCTACGGATTAGTGTGATATACAATTTTTATCATATCGATGACGAACCGTAATTTACGGTGCCTGACTAAATATTAATTTTTTTTTGATTCTATTCTGGAGATAAACCATTTTTAGACACGAATCGCGAGATGATTACGTATGTTGTTGATATTGACTTCAGCCAAAATACACTCACCAATTTAGCAACACACTCAATCGGGCAAATAAAAATACGGATGAAGCAGGGTATGTAATGACCTACATTTTCACATATAATTAGGAAAACTTTGACTGATCGAAACAGCGCCACCAAATAGTTGGATCAAAAAATATTTTCGGCTAAAATTCTCTCCGTCAAAAACTGTCATTGGTCCTAAATTTTCAGATTCGTAGGACTCTTTTGTCGGGTAGCTGATTTTTAGCGCGTTAGCCCTAAATATAATCGTTCTTCTGTACGTAATGATGATTACGTAATCATCACACCTTTTTGTTCTGGAATAGTTCTTCATCAGTATAGAAGAAAAAAGATTCTATGTGAACACGGGCATCGTCATCGAAATAATCTAAGCGATGTCAAATTATTTTTTTTTCTTGAAATTTTGAAAACTAATTTCACAAACCGTTTTGATCGAATTTCAATAATTAATTAAACGAAAATGAAATCATGTAATCTGACTCATATTATATTTAATTTTCTTTAATCGATTATTGAAATTCCATCAAAACGGTTTGTGTCAAATTAATTTTCGATAGATTGTATCGATTACGATGCCCGAGTTCACATAAAATCTTTATATGAATTATATGAGTCATATTATATGAGAGTCTCTTATGTCTGACATTTCATTATATAAGAGACATATTAAATAAGGGATATTATGTGAGACATATTATATAACAAAATAAGCGTTTATCATCGGACGATTTGAAATAAGGAATTTCAAAAATAAAAAATCGGTTTTAATGTGGTTAAGCTATCTTGTAGAGAATTTTTTCTGGTCATTTTAAGATGTAGGTCGCTAGAGAACAAAAACTTTTTTGCTCTCTAGCGACCTTCCAGTACATTATTGACCAAAAGTTGCTGATACGTTCATCGGAATGTCGACCCTTCCGATTCTTTTGAAGGTACTTGCAAGTCTAAACGATGAACTTGAGGTTGACCTTGGGTGTTGACCAGTTTTTGCTCTCTAGCGACTTGTCAGTACATTATTGACTCATAGTTGCTAATACTTTCATGAGAAAGTCGACCCTTCCGATTCTTTTGGGGGTACTTTCAAGTCTATATGATGAATTTGAGATTGACCTTGAACTTTGACCGGTCAATAGAAGTCAAATATTGGTCGCCGACCCTCAATCAAAAAACTGCTAACCAAAAAACGCTTAATTTTCACTGGCCAAAAAACAGCCTTCTAGCACTTTATACGGCTTCTCCAGAACTGGGTTGGGGAATACCTGTAAAATCACGAAAAATTGACCGAAAAATCGATTTTTTTGAAAAATTTGTGAAGAACAAAAAAATCCTACGTCTTAAAATGACCAGAAAAAAATTCTCTACAAGATAGCTTGAACACATTAAAACCGATTTTTTATTTTTGAAATTCTTTATTTCAAATCGTCATCGGTGAAATTACTTATTCCTATATTCAGATTCTGAATATAATATTCTGGCTTTCCGACGATTCGCATTTGTTTAAGGGGGTAGCAGATTGGTACATTTTTTCGGAGTGATTTCTGAAAGAAAAAAAAATGTGAAAATTTTTTATTTTATTTTTATCTTCAATAAAAGTGTTCATTCTTGCAAACGTTTATATTTTTAATTTCTCAACATACTTAAGTATCTGTAAAAATATCAAAAAACACTTTTCATAACAACTCCATTTCCAACTTGACCCGATGTGGGATTTTTTTTAAAGGCGATATTTATAAACTTCAGACNAAACTTGTTTATTCTTTAGCGCTCAGCTTATACTCTGCTCGGCAGGCAATATAATTTTTATTAACTGCTTTTAATTAGGGGTTGGTTGAATCGCTTGAATATTTGCTCAATTGTCAAGCCGAGATTATAATCGCATCATACTATAGAATTTCATAGACGAACCTAAAAGTTATCGAAAATTTACTCTTGAAATATTTGTAATAGCATTTCCGCGTGTTGAGCAAAAGTTTCAAAATTTTTTTATTTCCTTTATCAAAGAAAACAACGGGATTTCAAAAACACGACCGCGCCTGATTAGTTCTGTATAGCTCAACACTGGCAGCACAATTATCTAGTGATAATCAAAATAATAAATTGTCCGAAAGTCAGACCAATTGTTTCTATTTTATTCTCAGACCTTATTTCCATTTTTGAACAAATCTGTATAATTAAACATTCAGTAATGCTTAGAAAAAAAATATAATAATAACATTGGGTCGTATTAAAACAATTTCTAATGTTGTATTGATATTAGATAATTGTGCTCAGTTTGCGTATCAAAAAGCTAAGCTTGGATGATCGTTTTCAAATATGCGTCGTTTTCTTCACCCCCCCCCCGTTTCTTTGAGGGACAATCTTTGGGGAGAGGGGCAAATAAAGGGGATGCCATCCAAATAAAAATCATACGTTTAAAAGAAAGTGGTCCGATTTTTGCGTGTTTTTTGAAAAATGTCTGTGGACGAAAAAAATCATCGAAAACGGATATCATACTAGTTCATAGATTCATGTGACGAATCCAAATCAATTTTTAATATTATTTTGGAGCTTTTTTAGAGCGCGTGAGCTCATTGTGTCTGTCCTATTACAATTGTGATGCGTTTTCTCTGAGGAGTTGTACTTCAGTTGAAGCGGCAAAAAATTTTTCCAAGCTCGATATTCTCAGTTTTTTCGGTCAACCCCAAAAATGATTAATAACCAGGAATTTCTCAACTTGCTGTAAAACTGCAAATCCGATTTTCAGGCGGATAAAAGACCGAAAAGAAAATAATTAGCCTAAGGATTTTCGATGTGTTTTCGTTTTTGCACAATCTCTAGCAAGTTTTGTTGAAAATGCGAATTTTATTCCAATTCGATCGTTGAAACAAGCTGAAATTTTAGCTATTTTAAAATCTGCTCTCTGGTAATGAAATAAAATTATAAAAAATTAGCATTTTCTCCTAACCAGTTTACCTAACGGTTGAATTTACATATGCATTAAATAATGTACCACGTCCGATATATTTCCCAAGTTAAACGAACTTTCAATTTGCTTGCATGTATGCTTGATTTTCACACCACAACGTCCATTCATGATTGAGACTGGCCTGTCTCTTTGAAGTATCTTTACAAGGCTTCAAAAATGCATCTTTTTGGCGACTTTCCATGAACTATCCAACAAGATATTTTGATTACAGTAGATCAAAGGGCGCACAATTGAGAACCTCAAAATCTTAGATTCCGACAAAGTTTTTTTAACCACTCAGAAGCCGGAGTTTTTCTCTGAGAATTTTTCCAAAATTGGACGCGGCAAAAATATTTTTCGTGAACCCCAAATTGACCCAAAGTAGTGTTTTTTCGATTTTTAAGTTCTGGACTAAAACATCAAAAGGTGAGTTCACTGGGACAGCCTAACTTTCCATCCTATCCCCAAATTTCCCTTATATTTTTGTATGAAGAGGGAAGAAAGGGAGTAAAGCATCCTAAGCCTGCTGATTTGACTGTGGCGCATGTGGGTTTTTGAAATGAATTAATTTATTTTTGGAATAAGTTTACATGATACAGTTTGTCTGAGAAAATGTTCCCTGAGCAGCAGTCAAATAAAAGGTAGGAAAATCGTAAAATGAGTGATCGCTTTTAATGGTCATTCGACTGTACTATTTAGTGTTTCTTTTTGTTGTTCCTTTGGAAAATTGGTCGATTTAGTCTTGGGGTTGAGGCGTGATTATACGTTCTTTTCCTCTCATCCGATTCCTCTTCAAATGATTTTTGGTTTTTCTCGGACGATTCCATTCACCGATCCATTAATTCTCTCGCTAGAAAAATTAAATTTTCAGTCACAGGTATATCGATAATTATAGTTGGTATGTTAAACACTTCTGCCCTAGGCTAAAAGATAGCGATAAGTGTCTAGACCTACCAAGGTAATGTATTATCGATCTATCCGGTATAATTTGTGGTTATATATTTGTTGTGAAACGGTAAAAATAAAAAAATTTATTTTCAGAGAAACAACTTTTTATATGTAAAATATTTAGAAACAATCCGTGCGGAAACAGGTCAAGTGATAAGTTCTAAGGATTAGTGTGATATACATTCTTTGATCATATCGATGACGAACCGTAATTTACCGGTGCCTGACTAAATATTATTTTTTTTTGATTTATTCTGGAGATAAATCATTTTTTAGACACGAAATCGCGCGAGATGATTACGTATGTTGTTTGAATATTAGACTTCAGCCAAAATACCACTCACACCAATTTAGCAACACACACTCAATCGGGCAAGAAAAATACGTGATGGATACAGGGATGTAAGTGACCTACATTTTCACATATAATTAGGAAAACTTTGACGTGATCGAAACAGCGCCACCAAATAGTTGGAATCAAGAAAATATTTTCGGCTAACAATCCTCTTCCGTCAGTCAAAAATTGTCATTGGTCCTAAATTTTCCAGATTCGTAGGATGCTTTTGTGCGGTAGCTGCATTTAAGGCGCTTAGCTAAATATAATCGTTTTTCTGTAACGTAATGATGAATTACGTAATCATCAACCTTTTTGTCTGAACGTTCTTCATTGAACAGTATACGAAGCAAAAAAGATTTCTATGTGAACCGGGCATGCGTCATCGAAAGTAACTAAAGCGATGTCAAATTATTTTCTTTTTTCTTGAAATTTTGAAAACTAATTTCAACAAACCGTTTTTGATCGAATTTTCAATAATTAATTCAAAGAAATGGAAATCATGTAATCTGACTCATATTACTATTTAATTTTCTTTAATCGATATTGAAATTCGCATCAAAACGGTTTGTGTCAAATTAATTTTCGATAGATTTGTATCGATTACGATGCCCGAGTTCACATAAAATCTTTATATGATTATATCGAAGAACTGCCTAGTGTAATTTTATGTCAATCCGTCTATGTTTTATGTGTTATTGACAAAAATTACATAGGCGATCTTCGATATGATTCATATTATATGAGAGTCTCTTATGTCTGACATTTCATTATATAAGAGACATATTAATAGAGATATTATGTGAGTCATATTATATATAAAAAATAAGCGTTTATCATCGGACGATTTGAAATAAGGAATTTCAAAAGATAAAAATCGGTTTTAATGTGGTTAAGCTATCTTGTAGAGAATTTTTTCTGGTCATTTTTAGAATGTAGGGTCGCTAGAGAGCAAAAACTTTTTTGCTCTCTAGCGACCTTCCCGTACACTATTGACCAACAAGTTCCTGATACGTTCACATACAGAAAAGTCGACCCTTCCGATTCTTTTGAAGGTACTTGCAAGTCTAGAACGATGAACTTGGAAGGTTGACCTTGGGTGTTGACCAGTTTTTGCTCTCGTAGGCGACTTGTCAGTACATTATTACGCACATAGTTGCTAATACGTTCATGAGAAAGTCGACCTTCCGATTCCTTTGGGGGAAAAGGTACTTTTAAGATCCTAACGATGAAACTTGAAGGTTTGACCTGGGTGCTTTGTTGACCAGTTTTTGCTCTTCTAAGCGACCTCTCGAGTACCATATTGACCAATAGTTCCTAAACGTTACATATAGAAAAGTCGACCCACTTCCGATTCTTTTGAGACGAATCTTGATACCAGAAGATGACTTGAACTGGACGAGATCAAATTAGAGGTCAAAAAATATTGGTCGACACGACCCTCAGATTTAAACAAACGAAGGAAGCCGAAAAACGTTGATTTTTCACTTGGCCAAAAAATCACCTTTCTAGCCTTCATAGGCTATCGCATAAGAACTGACTCACATTTACTGTAACAATCACGAAAAATTGAACTTTTAAATCAAAGTTTTTATTCGGACAATATTTTCCATAAAAAAAACATCTGAGTCTTTAAATGACCAAGAAAAAAATTCTCTACAAGAAGGATTAAAAACATCGATACCCATGTTTTGAGTTTTGAAACATTTCTTATATTTCAAATCGTCCTTAAAAACCTCAATTTGAAAATAATATACGTTTTAAGTTATTTTCCTCTTTCTATCTTTTTTGTTTTACTTGCTTAGTTAAATCTGCCATTGATGGAGGCCCTAGCTAGAAATTAAAATGTTTCTGTACTTTCCCCGTTCAGAGTTCTTCGGACTTTTCCGCCTACGCTTTTTGTCTTTTTTCGACTTCTCTTTCTTTTTATGTTTTATCGATTTATGAACTTTATGTGGGGTTCGAACCCAGATGAAAATTTGAATAATTTTAAACGAATAAATTCAAGTTTGAAAACTAAATAAATATTCTTCTGAAGGGATTTAAAAACTGGAAAATTCTATCCAATTTTTTTGTTTCGCGAAATTTTGGAAGCAATTTTGAGTTTTTAAAGTTTAAAATCAGGTTTGAATATTTAACTTATTAGCTGCTGAGTTGTAATTTTATTTTAAGTGGAATTTAGGGGTTAGACAACGAATACAGAAAAACTCTTATTTTCTAAGATACTTTCTGCGCCACTAGAGTGACTCAAAATTTTGGTTGTTGTCAATGTGGGTACACATTTTTAGCGCATGAGTTAACCACTAAGGTTTTTATCTTCCCCTTCATTCTCCTCGGAGAATTCCTTCCCTTCCCCTATGAGCGAGGGTTTTCACTTTTTGCAGGAACGCTGCTAAGGTAACATCCACTGTGCCGTGGTACCGATTTTCAGGAAACGGCTGATCAAAATTCCAAAAATTATTTCTCCACTCAATCGCAGAAGGGTTATGGGGCAAAAATTGGGGCCGGTCTTGAACCACTGGTCCACTACCGGTTACCGGAAAACGCGGTGAAATCTTAAATTTGTCGGTTTCCTAGGTCCCTGTTATGATATGAGTGATGATTTTTCTCATTCGGTTCAAATTTTTCTGAGCAATATTTTTGGGGTCAATTTTGTAATATGACCCAAAGATGCAAATCTTTGAAATATGACCCTGCAAAGGCGTCATATATTACATTGGCATACGGAAGAAATTTTATCGACGAATTCAGAGTATATTAAAATTTATTTTCTATTCATTTCTCATTGTTCGTTCCCTCCCGGACGGCCTCAATTGTATTTCCATCCCTGTTGGAATGCCTGAGTTTTCAGTGCTCCAAGTTCGAACCCTAAAACTTATGAGTAATTTGTAAAGTTTTTCCTTGTGTTTCAATTTTTTCGGTAGGCTGGCCCAATCCATCGATTTTTCTTAAATTGCGGAGCGTAGGGATCGTCTTTTCTTTCCTCAATAAAATCTTTTGTTAAGTTTTTCACCGTCTAGCGCATTCTATGATCGATTTGTTGCAATAAAGCGCGTGGCATTTTCGGAGGACAGTTTCGCCACGTAGGTAAACATCCATCTTTTCGGATCACTGAATGGTCTTTATCTTGTTGATCTTCGATAGCTTTATCTGTTATTCTTTTGATGTTCACACAGATTTCAACTTGAAATAAATTTATAGATTCTCTTGAAAGTAAAATTTATTAGACTGGCTTCTTGAAAGTATTTTTAAATCCGAAAAATGCGTAGGTTTTTCGCCACAAAAACAGCTTAAAAAATAGTAAACTGCAACACTAAGAGAGTCTCAGAGAGATGTTTTGAAAGAAATTTCCCCCCCACTTTACCTACACGTTACCTACGGATTTATTTTTACAAGACAATTCTTAAATTTATCAGAATTGTATGGAATTGAGACATAAATCGTCTCTGTTTTAATATTTGAAACAGCTTTTTAAATTCTCGTAATTCCGACTCCTTTAAAAATATTTCGAGTTGGCATGAAATTACGATTCGTAAACTTTTGAAGAAGTTAAATCATTGCCCTTTTTATCAAACAATAAAAAATATATTACTGAAATTTTGCTTAATGTGAAGCCGTTGGTGACTAACCGACTAAATTTTTAAAATTCATTTCAACGAAAATAAAATTTTTTCATTGTTTGCAAAATTTCTGTTTAAGGGGGTGGGTGTCGTTATCTGGTACCTTTCAATCCGCCTCATAATAAGTCTAAGGGTAGTTGTGGGAAATCTGAGGATACTCGTTATTAGGTCCTAGCTTCGCCTAAGATTACACATCTCAAAGTCAAACTGTTACAAATCACACCACCAGGTGTGAGTCTATTCTAGAGCACTAACGGTTTTTTTTAAATCTATCTTCTTTTAGACCCACAATCCAAAGCGTCGAAAATTTACACAGAGTACGGGAAGAGTGAGGTCACTTATATGTTTGCCGCATTTTTTATGAATTTCGCCTCTTGAATTTTCTAGAATCATTTTTGAACGCCGATTTTACAATTTTTCGACTTCAAACTCTATCTTCTTTTAGACGAATGTTCAGAAAGAACGCGTTTTTCGACTAGGTAGATAAATGATACTGGTTCGTCAATATGTTTGGCTCGATTTTTGAATTTCACCGTAGAATTCTAAGAAATATTGACATAAGTAAACCGGGAAACTGAAAAGTTCGTCTGATCGGAACAAAAAGTACCACCAAAAATTGAAGCTGAATTTTCACTGATTAAAAAGTTGACTTACAGTTAATCAAATTTAACCAATCAGCGTCAAATTCGATAATTAGGTTTAAACAATTTTGGCTTAAAAATAATTGAAATTTCTAGAATTCGATTAAAGACATTTCCCAATAATTTTAATGTCATGCATCGTTTCGGTGGGTCATATTCACCAATAAAAATGTTCATATCATGGTAAGAGATACGGGGTTTATGCGGTTAAAGCAAAAAATTTCGAATTTGAAAAATTTTGTTCTAGATTGTTTGAAAAAATAATTGCACGACGAGATTCCTTGGTCCAATTAGTCAAATCGATGCTAATATATATAAATAATTCTATAAAAATTACGAACACCCACCCCCTTAATTGAAAAAATTTCGGCGAGAAATCGTTTGAACAAAATCATTCGGTGAGTCGCAAAGCACCTATTGCGAAATGAGGCGCCAATATTATACTTTGAAAAAAGTTGACCGCCAAGTTTCACACTGTAAAATTCAACAGTGAACTTGAAAGTCACATTCGAAAAATCGAAAAGTTCAGCACTTCCTAGCGCACAAACGGAATAAACAAACCGTCAGGCTGACTACAAACATATTTTTTATGCTTTGAAACACATTTCAAGATCGGGCACCTCTCCTTCAATTATATATTGATACTTTGTAATTCTAGCTCTCCAGTCGATTTTTATTTCTCATTTTTGTAAATTTCTTCAAAAGTGATTTTCTTCTTTTTCCTTTTCTTTCTCATTTGCTTCTTTTTCTTCTCGTTGATCTTTCCTTACTCTTTCGATATTATGCCTCCTCAAAACATGCCAAGATTTCTGACCTAGGATATCTAAACCTTTTCGAGGCATTTTCTGAAAAAATTTATTTACAATCAATAGAAAATTATAATTTATAAAAAAAATAGAGCTACAGGTTAAGAAATTAAAAAATGCTAGATTTTAACAGGTTTTTTGGCCAAAATGACTTATTTCGTAACGATATACATTTTTTATCAAATAAAGCCGATTAGTTAATAGGCTAGAATTAAGAGGCCACGCTTTTTCCACGTGACCCAAAAAATATTAAATAATATGGATTAATGGTACTGGTCGCTAGAATTGACTTTGGGGTGGTTGAAGAAAATTAGATATTTTTGAATCGGCTTTCCTGAAGAAACTACGAATGCGAAATTGTTCATTTTACGATAGATCGCGAGAAAAAAGTTTAATTGGTCATTCTAAGAAAACAAAAACAATTTCAGCTCTACGGGCACTAGAAAAGTGCGAAAATCAATTCTTAAAAAGTTATGTTTGGCTCTGTATATTAACCGATTCTCATGATTTTTTTTTCAATATTCTTTTATTTTCATTATCTCAAGAATGTCAAGGGCGAATTTGAAATTTCCAGCTAAAACTCAAAATATGAATTTTTTGGTTATTTTCGAAAAAAAAGTGCTTCAATCAAAATATATCGTCTTGACGTAAGCCAACTTTCTCGTCTGTGTTTCACTGGCTTTCTTTTGAGCCTAATTTCGAAAAAATTGAAGCACTTTTTTTTT
>SCLH01002027.1:93700-103840 GCA_004367855.1 Oikopleura vanhoeffeni | reverse complement strand
GTTATTTTCGAAAAAAAAGTGCTTCAATCAAAATATATCGTCTTGACGTAAGCCAACTTTCTCGTCTGTGTTTCACTGGCTTTCGAGCCTAATTTCGAAAAAATTGAAGCACTTTTTTTTTGGAAATTTTTTCGAAAATGACCGAAAAAATCATATTGCGAGTTTTAGCTGGAAATTCCAAATTCTCCCTTGGGAGTCTTTAGATAATGGAAATAAAAGATTATCGAAAAAAATCATGAGAATTGGTTAATAGACGTAGCCAAACATAACGAACCTATTCCCATTCTCAGTTTGTTCAGGAGAGCCGATTCAAAAATATGTTATTTGCTTGCACCACCCCCTTAACAGAAATATCGTGACTATTTTCAAAATGCGGAATCCGAAAGATATGACTGGGTGTTCAGCCCAAATCTGACCAATGAAATCGGCTTATCCTACAATCCATGGTTTTGATCGGGTGCTTGTATCCCGCGTTGTTTGTATCATTCAAATAGTCACGATCTGTCAACTCAGGGCCCTTAATCCATATTAATAAATTTTAGTTTACAATTTCAATTTAATTTTTTCCTCTGCACTTGTTTGGGGGCTCTTTCTTTTTCTAGCTGAACATAAATTCCCGCGGCTGGGACATTGATGACAGTTCCAAAAGCACAGCTGTCATTGTCAAGTCTGAAAAGATTCCTTTCTGCATCTCGGATATTATCTAAATTCCATCTCAACGATTTCCCACCTTGCCAGATTGTCGAGACCTCTTCTACAATATATTCGTAAAAATTCAATATAATAAAAAAAACGCTAAAAAAAAACCTGAAAGATGCTCACGAGAAACGTTATTAAATAAATAATAAAATCTTTTGCGAAATTTTGAAAAAAAAATTTCAACCTAAATTATTGAAAATTTAAAAATAATTCGCTTTACGATTATTACCCTTCTAATAAGTTTTCCTATAGTCAATATTGACAATAGGCTATTGTCAACAAATTTCTTCTAAATTTTTAGAAGATGTTTTACAAAAGCATACAATTTTGAAGTCATTAGCTTTGATTTTTCAATTTAGACTTTAATCACTCAAAAAATTTAGAAATTTTTCTAACCCTCTCAGGCATGGCGCTATTTTAAAGAAAACACCTGTAGATAAAAGGCTAGAAATTGCATGTTGCTTCTGAGTGAATCACTTTTAAGGAAAAAAATTCTGAATCTGCTGCATTTTCAGTTTTTTTCATGGCGTCCCTGAGTAAATTTATATCTATTTAAAAGTGATTTCGATAAATTGCGAAGGTTAGGTTGTTTTTTAGGAAAAAACCTGCAGATTAAAGACCGAAAATTGCAGGTTATTTTCTAGAAAGTCACTTTTAAGAAAATTTAGTTCTTAATCTTTTCCATTATTATTTTTTGTTCTGACGTCTCTCATTTTCTCACAAATGAATTGCGTAGGTTGAAAGTCAATTTGTAAATGTCACCTTTCTATCGGGTTAATAATGTCAAAATGTAAATTAAATAATATAAAAGTTAATAAAAAAGAAAAAAATTCATCGTTTTTATGGCAGTTTTCGAGTGAAGATAAGTCAATGCGTTTCAGTTTAATTTTTAAACTTTCATTTCAAAATAAGATCGAAGTACAGTAAAGACCGTTTAACAGGACGCGCTGATTTCGAGAGTGCGTCCTGTTAAGAGCAACTGGCAAACTTTGCAAAAAATGTGCGTCCTGTTATTCGGTCCTGGCAAAGTTTCAGATAAATCGTGCGTCCTGTTAAACGGTTGGTGGCAAAGGTTTTTGAGTCAAAGTGCGTCCTGTCTGTGCGTCCTGTTAAACGGTCTTTACTGTAATTTCATCTTTTTAACCTTCAAGCTGCGGCGAAAGATCGGCCCTGCTGTATTGCGGTTTATGGCGATTAAAATATAAAGTGACTTTTGTAAAAGGGCATTTCAACTCCTATAAATTTCAAAAGCCGCACGTGTTGTTTGTCACGAAAATAACCCATTTGATTTACAGTAGGTGTATGCTATTAGGTGCGGAAAAGAAAACACTGGATACAGGTTTCTCACCAAAAGTTTAAAATTAAGAGCTCCGGGAGAATTATCACTTTGAAAAATACGATAAGAATCATGAAACTTAGTTCAAGGGAGAAATTATTTTTTGGCAGATTTATATTATGCCGTCTAGAAAATGTGATTAAGAATGAACCCATTGGACAAGAATCACAATTCAGAGAAAAAAATCGATAGTCGTAGAACTCGTAACGAAGATTGTACATAGGTGTGCACAGACACACTACTTGTCAGACGATTTGAAATAAGGAATTTCAAAAGTCAAAGAAAAAATTGATTTTAAGGTCAAATGTTTATAATATATAGTTATATCGCTTTATCACACTTTTGTTACGTTTTGGGCCTTTATAACTTAAAACACCTACGTTGCTCCATCAGGGCCCAAAGCGTAACAAAAGTGTGAGAAGGGATGTAACTCTATAACCGAAAATCAAGTGCTAGAGTTCTATTTTCCTGCAAACGGGAGTTTAAGGCTTTGTTTTCGTTATATCTTATTATAACTTATAGGTCTCGCGATTTAGAGCACAACGACCCATGGTCAACCACAATGACTGGTCAAAGTTAAGGTCAATTTCAAGGTCAATGCCCGAGTACATAATATCTTTCTCTATTCTTTTAAAAGGCAAATAAGATATTTATGTTACTCGGGCATCATAAATGGATAATACATTGTATTGTGTAATAAATAACTTTTGATTTTAGGTGACATATTTATTGCTGAAATTTGAGAACAGCATTAATTCTCACAAAGTGATGTTTGACGAATAAATTTTGGCTAAAAAAAATTTCTCTCAATTGTTATCTCGTTGGTTTGTATAACCCATTAAAAAACAAAAATCCAAAGGTGCACACCCAGTTAAAGAGAACGTAGGCTGCTGTAAAGATTTGCTTTTCAAAGATTTCACTGGATTGCCTCGGAGTTGTCTAACTGTTTTTGCTGCTCATATTTTTTCTAACTGAACTATTTATAGCTAATGAAAATTGACATGAGTTATAAATTAGGAAGGAACGAAAATAGCAGGCGTGGCAAATGCGCCAAATTTCTAATATCTTTACGATTTGAGCTAATTCCTGTAGTGCCGTACAGTGTAATCGCCGATGAGCGGATCCCACAGATTGCGTAGGTGTTCGAAGTTGAGAATTGAAAATTACTTTGGGTGGCGTCATGAATTGACGGTCATATGGATCAACGGGACCCTCAGAGTAGAAACAACTATTTAATGATCAAATAACGCAAGAATATAGCACGGCCCATCAAAACCCGTTGATGTGAAATAGCCGGATTCAATTGGGTCAGATGAGGCTAAAGGATCAACCCAAATTTCAAATGCTTAGATTTCGCGATTTTTCAAATAGTTGAGTATTGTACTCTGAGAGTTCCGTTGATCCATATTCTATGGATCTAGATACCAAAAGTCTGACTTTTTTTTAATTTTTATGGATATGCTGTGGGGAGTTCTAACATTTTGGTTATTTTTAATTGCATTATTGAGCCTATTGTAAAAATTCAATATAAATTGAAACCCATTCAAATGTATGGACTGTAGATTTGAACGCCGTTTTTCATTTGCTGAAACGGAAAAAATTTATTTTCTGTCTCCATAGTCGCCGAAAGTGCCAAAACGTCCGAGAAAGTCATAATTCTCTCTAAAAATGAATAACCACTTGGATGTGTTTTCGTCTCGCATAACGGGCCGATAGCACTTTCATTGGTGCAATATCTCTTGTAGATTCCAATATAAGCCAAAATGGTGATTTTGGATCTAGAACTCTAGAAACTAAGTCTTGAGCGTCTTTTTGTCAATCTGTTTTTTTTTAAAAAAGACTCCAATTTTGCAAAAATAATCTTTTCTGAAATCATGACCTCTCACGGTGAAATTGTGCACACAGACTTAAAATAGTCTAATTCGGTAACAATGATCTCTAAAATGGCAATAAATTGTCATGCGATTTAGGTATAAAATCAAAGAAATTTGAGTCTTTAATATTTAGCAGGTTTTCGCAATACCTGAAAAAATTTATGGAATTTTAAAAAGTAACCTGACTATTGTTCAAGTACTCCGTGTGTGTAGGATTTGCTAATTACAAAATTTTGTAAAGTGCCCCCAGTTGGTTGTCGGTTTGAGCCTTCGTACTTAGATATAAGACCGTTATATCATCACGTCGACTTTGATATACATGAAGTGCGCGAGCAGAGTAGCCTAGGCTAATCTCGTCGTGGAGCGGGGCATTGTATCACTAGGGCAAGATCAAAGAGAAACCTCCATAAGGCAAGCCTCCCATAATTTGTATAGTATTTAAATTTTCCTCAAAAGACCCTTGCCTTGTTTTTACATCCATTTTTTGATAAAAGTCGCATTAAAATTTGTCTTGGTCTTTGCAAACAAGAATGAACAGTCGCACGACAGCTCTTAGGATGTAAAGGCGCAACTTTTGATATCACAATGCCTGAAAATAAAAACAAAGTTGAATGAAATATTAAGGTCATGCGTCTAGTAGGACAGATGAGATTTTTCCCAATGTCCTTAGAAAATTTGATTATTTTTCTAAAATTGTCCCTTATAGAGGGATGGAGCAAAATAAAAAACGTAGATTTGCCCATATTTTCCAAAATGCCTTATAGAGGTGTCTTATAGATGCACAGTACTGTGGTTCTTGTCCTAAGCGGGACACTTTGAAAAAATCCGGTTTTCCCTAGATTAACGTTTTGAGGGTTTTCCAGAAAAATGCGTAGGTTTTGCGTTTTTGTCCGCTTAAGACTTGTGTCCGCCTTAGACAAGATCACAGTATGTGTGTTCGATATGTTGCAGCTATGACTGGCTCATCACGACAAAACGATTTTGCTGAGTTTTTGTGTTTCGAAAAAATCAGGTTGAAAAAAATGTGTCCGGTGAATTTTTTTTTCAGAATGATTTGTTTGTTTAAGAAAAATTGAATTTCTCAAAAAACACAATTTTAAAAGTATGTGTCGGCAAGGTTTATTTTTGAGACAAAATTGTATATCGAACACATAAATTATTAATAGCCTATTTGCTCTAGAATTGTTGGATAATCTTCGCAAAAAGTGTAAGTTCAATACTATAAAAATTATCCCTGCTGCGCTTTCTTTGCAAAGCATCATGGTTGAAAGCCGCGTTTGCATATATAAAAGGGCAGCAGGGATAATGTCGATATAAATTCATCAGTATTAGTAAACGCAATGAGAGCGAAAGAAGACCGCGTGAACAGTGAATTCGAAACTGCGCGGGGACCCCAAGACATTTCTAATGTCTCCGCCTTAACCACTCGGCCATCTCGGTATGATTTTATTTAAATGCTTTTATTTATAAAGAGTTACCTGATAATCTGATTGCATTTGAAGCAGTTGAAAACTTAATTAACCCCCATAATTTCCAGTAGACCGATTTGAAACTCTTACGAAAAGTTTTTATGAATGCTGATTTAGCCTATTTTGTTAATGATTCAAATATTTTTTTGTACATTCGAAAAACTGGATTTCCTGAAACCCATGATTTTCCAAGTGATTTTTTGTTTTTCAATAACACAGATGGGAAAGTTTCACATGAAAATCTATGAGCAACAGAATTCGAGAGGGGAAAATAAAAAAATTTGATAAATAATTCAGATTATTTACCGGTAATAGGACTGGCTATTGTGCCAATTTGTTATAGAAATACACTTATACAATTATTAGTATAAGCTTATTACAGGTAAAAAATCTTGAAATTGTTAATTACATAATTTTTTATATTTTCCCTTGACGAATTTGCCCAAGATTTTTTCGCCTTTTCATAGCAATTATAGAAGAGTAATGTGAATAAAAAATGTCATGATCCGCGGAATCGTACCTGCGAAAAACCAATTGATGTTATTGCTCAAATCATGATGCGTCAACTTTTTTATAAGTTTGTTCCGTTTTTGAAATTAATTTTAAACAAACATTCTGGTGCCGATAAAAAAATCGCTTGAAATTTAACGTGTATACAAACTATTCTTCATTTCTGTGTTGAGTTTTGCTAGATCTGATGTGCTCCCCATTTGAAATCCAGTGCGTTTCTACATTGTGTCTTCCATTTGATATTTCCGAATCTATCAAGCTAATTTGTTTTCTCCAAACATCGCAAACTTGTCGTCTTATCCACGGCAAGATATTGTTGACAAATACTCAATTTAAAAAGGCCGAGACTGTAATTCAAATAAAAAAATGATTTATGATGTACGCGACTTCTTGTCGTTTTTGCTAGATTTTTGGCTAAAATTTTAAATAATTCGGCTTTTGAAAAAAATCATCTGACTACATTCTAGAAGCTCAGACGAGCTCAATATCTTGTGAATAAATAAAATACAAAATGGTCCAAATCCCAACCATTTGCTTCCAATTTCTTTAAGAAAAACTATAAATAAAAAATTTCAGAAATCTCAAAAAAAGGATAAAAAATTGGTCCGATAGACCAATTTTTTTATGTTATTATTAACAAGGATATTTGTGCTCAAGTTTGAGCTATTAAAAATATAATCGGATGAGTTGTTTTTTCAAAACCGAATTATTTAAATTTTTGGCCAAAAATCTAAGCAAATAACGACAGGAAGTCGCGTAATCGACTATTATCGGAATTGAAGTGATTGGAACCTTATAATTGGGTAGTAAAAAAAACCGAAAAACATTTCGAAATTTTAACTCGAAAGACTGCCGATATATCGAAAATTATCCCATTGCGCTTCCTTCTGCACGCGTCCATAACTTGAAGAAAGTTACCCTATTAAATCGCGGGATTCTGAATTTATACGACAAATCGAGTATAGTTGATTGGACCACTGGCTCACAGTTAATGAGGCTGCAGAAGAAAAGGCGCATAGGGATAATTTCGAATATGCTGGACAATCTGAAATAAGAAATTTCAAAAAGTAGGAAAAAAGGTACTGTAGTTTGCGTTCTAAGCGTAGGTTTTGACCATATTCCTGCATAATGTCCTTATATAGGGATGTCTTATAGACGCAAGCCACAGTATCAATTTACTAATTTCTAATAATTTTATTGAATAGAATTTTCAGTGAAACTCCCCCTCTGAAATCGTGCAAGTTTGACACAAAAAACTTTTTCAACACGAATTAGCATAAGTATCAATTTAAGTTAATTTTCGAAAAACATTGTAAACAAATTTATAAATAACAAATATTTTCAATAATGAAGCTTACGTGACTGATTTATTTTTCATAAAATTTTTTTTTAAAGGTAACAAACACTCGTAAAATTTTTCAAAAGGTTATAAAATTTTTTTGTAAAATTGTTTGTCATTCGATTGAGTTTCAGTCGATTTTATTGTTTCCTGAAATGCTAAATTGAATAGCAATCTTTTATAAACTTCTTCTTTGATAAATTCGTCTTTACTTTTTCCGCATCATAAACCGTCATAAATTGGCAACCTTTCTCCAAGAAGGGCGGAGAGAACCTTTAAAATAACTTCGGAATAATTTTGGCGTTCCTTTAGCAGAATAATTGACAGTTGATCATTTCGTAGGAAATTCGCGCAGAAACCGAACTGTATTTTTTTTCTCAGAGTCAAGTTGGAAATACTAATCATTCTGCTGTCAAATTAGTCATACAGGGGGGGACAATATCGCGCGGAGATAGTTTTTTACGCAAAAATTTGGCGATATGCACATTCGCGATATTGGCCCTCCCTTTGTACTGGGAAGCCTATATCGCAATGAGATTTTGTCCCCAATTAACGTAGGGTTCGGCAAAAAATTTCGGCGATATGCTCCCCCACTGTAGGTTTTGCCGTTTGTCATAAATCTGCCAATTTGAGCCAGTATTTAAAAAGGAATTTTCTTAGTTTTTAGGGTGCTAAATTTCTTCGGTTCCGTATAGCTTGTACATTATAGATCAAAAATAGGTTACGAAAACTAGAAAGGAATCCAATTTTCTAATATAAGGTTAAAAACGCCATTATTACAGTAGTATGGATTTTTAGAAAATGTCGTCGATTTTTTTTAAAGTTTGATACAAGGAGGGGGGGGGACAATATTGCCAAAAATTTGTAAATAATCGTGCAATATTGGCACTTCGGAATATTGGGCACTTCGGCAAATTCTGCAATATTGGGACACTTTTGGCATATGGGAACAGGAATTATTTAGCTAAAATGTGATTTGCGTAGGTTATCTCGGTAATAATCAGACATTCGGCAAATATGGGCGTGAGCTCTATTGGCCCCACTGTAATATGATATTATAATATCAGAAAAAAAGATTTTTTTTATAAAAAATTATGATGTGAAATGAAATTTAATTTCTTAAAATTTTTTGATAAAAAATTAATCAAAAAAAAACGGAATTTATAAAAGTTTGACGACAAATGGAAATTATGAAGAAATTATATTCGCCTATTTTCGTGGGATTCTTTTTTATAATTTTTCTGTCAAAATTTTAATCGAAAAAATTTTCCTGTATATATTCGCATCTGTTAATTTAAATTGTGTTTCAATCTCATTTCTTTTGACCTATTTCATAAGCCATCCAAAAATGTCGACTATAACAATGAACAGCAATACTCAATCTCATTAGTGCTGATTTCCTTCTCTGGCACAATATTCATAAAATATTTATTTCCAATCAACAAGAAGGAATCTTCCGCAGTGGAAATCAGTCCTTTGATCAGGGAACTTAAAAAATAAATCTAAAAAAATAAATTTCGGTCCTCATATTTTCTAGAATGTGGAATCGCTATCTTTTCAGGTAAGATAGTAATTCGGCTATATTAATTAATAATCGGACTTTTCTAGAGTTGTATTAATTTTGGGGGGGCGAAGAGTAGCCGAGAATCGCTTCAGAAATATCTTTACGTAACGTTATATGTGCAATAAAGAATTTTTTTCAAAAATTATTATTTTTTTTAAATCAAAAAATACCTAAAAATTGGCGAAATTGCAATCTAAGATATTTAATTATTAAATTTATAGTACACACAGAATGTCTGAAAATTTTTTGTTTTGAGAATTTTATTAGAAATTTCATACTTTTAATTGTACCGGAAGCTCAATTCCATAACAATTTTTCATAATTCAGAAATGTCCAAAATCTTTGAATTTTCGGTAATATAGCGAATTTACTATCTTACCCTTTTTCAGGTCGATTATAAGAATAAAGCCTCATTTTTGGTAATGACCGCGGACAAATATCTAAATTACGGGGCTTCCTGTCGTTTTACTAGATTTTTAGCGAACATTTTTATATATATAATTCAGCTTTTTGAAACTAAGTCACAAATATCTTGTGAATATAAAATAAAATGAATTGTAAAGAAACCGATCATTCCTTTCCAAATTTTTAGAAGGAAAAACAATATAAAACAATTTCCAGAATCTCAGAAAACAATTAAGGGGTAGCAGCGATGTGGAGACTGGCTGTCAATTTAACTTACGAAAATAATTAGTTGGGTTTATTTTTTGTCTTTATTATCGTTAGCTGAATTCTTCTTTTATTATATAAATGTGATCAGCTTCATTAAAATCATTTTTTTATTCTATTTAAGGAACGATTTGAGTTCAAACTTAATTTTATAAATTCGTAAAATTTTCGAAAAAATTCAAAGCAATGAAAATTTTAAAGCATTTTCAGTCTAAAATTTTTTCTGATTATTTTATGAAATCTGTAAATGAAAACGAAAAAATGCACTTAAACTTTTTTCATGCATGTCTACATATTTTTCCTGAACTGCTGTTTGATAAAATCATGAAATGTTTTTCTGTCATTTTGTTGTCGATCTTTAAGAATATATTAATGAAAAATTTTCCCGCAAAATCAAGTTCTAAAAATTTTAATCAGTAGTTTTTTTGAAAACTCTGTAAAAAATCAAGGCCCGAATCACTTGGTGAAATTTTTCATGGTATCTTATTTGGTTTCCGTATTTCAAAACGCGATGCAAGGGTCAAGTGAATATCGTTTCTGAACTTCTGAATGAAATTTACAAAACCACTTACTTAAGGAACTGGTTTTGTGCCATTTTGGCACGCAATTTTATAAAAATTTTATTATTTTAAAAAAACATCTGTATAAAATTGTGGGTGATAGGCTACTTAACTTTTTAA
>SCLH01002027.1:61112-92346 GCA_004367855.1 Oikopleura vanhoeffeni | reverse complement strand
AAGTGACTTTTGTAAAAGGGCATTTCAACTCCTATAAATTTCAAAAGCCGCACGTGTTGTTTGTCACGAAAATAACCCATTTGATTTACAGTAGGTGTATGCTATTAGGTGCGGAAAAGAAAACACTGGATACAGGTTTCTCACCAAAAGTTTAAAATTAAGAGCTCCGGGAGAATTATCACTTTGAAAAATACGATAAGAATCATGAAACTTAGTTCAAGGGAGAAATTATTTTTTGGCAGATTTATATTATGCCGTTACTAGAAAATGTGATTGAGAATGAACCCCTTGGACACGAATCAACAATTCAGAGAAAAAAATCGATAGTCGTACAACTTGTAACAAAAATTGTACATAGGGTGTGCACAAGACATTCTACTTGTCAGACGATTTGAAATAAGGAATTTCAAAAGTCAAAAAAAATTTCTGGTCATTTTTTTTGTTTTCGAGATTTTTCCAAAAAAAAATTGATTTTAAGGTAAAATTTCTATAATATAAGTTATATCGCTTTATCACACTTTTGTTACGTTTTGAGCCCTCATACTTAAAAACATACTACGTTTGTTAATCAGGGCCCAAAACGTAACAAAAGTGTTACAAAGGGATATAACTCTATAACCGAAAATCAAGTGCTAGAGTACTATTTTCCTGCAAACGGAAGTTTTAGCTTTGTTCCGTTATAGGTCTCGTGATTTAGAGCACAACGATAACCTGGTCAACCAGAATGACTGGTCAAAGTTAAAGGTAAATTTCAAGGTCATCGAATTCATTTGCAAATACGATCAAAATAATCTTCGGGGTCCACTTTCTGATGAACGTATAAGCAACAAAATTGGTATCTATTTTTGACTTTTGAAATTCCTTATTTCAACTCGTCTTAGATACGCTAGGATGTAGTCTAGTAGTCTTGTGGGTGTTACTAAAAAGCGCGCTAGCAGAGTGGCTTATTAACGTAAGCGTTTTTGTTAGTGTATCAAATTGCAGAGAGAGCTTCGCGCGTTCGTAGTACATTCCGCCAAAATGAGTAATACGAGATAAAAAGGAAAAAATGGGTCGCAAGCAAAATGGAGAAACTTAGAAGCAAAATGGCGAAAAAATTGTTCCCCTAATCTAATGAATCAGATTGCACTGTTTTCTTCATTTTTTACTTAAAAAATTTTACGTAAATGTTGATGAAAACAAAATATAGACCGAAAAAACAAAATGTAGAATTCTAAATTTAACTTCTTCGCTATTTTGCTTGTGACCCGGAAAAACACCCGAAAGAAATCGATAAGTTTATCTTAGGATCTAGAAAGTTACACGCGAACGTCCACAAAACCTACGCATTTCAATTATAGAAATTTTTTGAATATTGGTCTTTTGAAGTATTTTTTTCTCAATTTATTGACTAAGTTACATATATATATCCATTATGATGCCCGAGTAACATAAATATCTTATTCCCTATTCTTTTAAAAGGCAAATAAGATATTTATGTTACTCGGGCATCATAATGGATATACATTGTGATTGTATATAAATAACTTTTGATTTTTAGGTGAAATTTTTATTGCTGGAAATTTGAGAACAGCATTTTTTCGTCAAAAAAGTATTTTGACGAAAAAGTTTTCGCTAAAAAAATTTCTCTCAAATTTTGTCTCGTTGTTTGTATAACCCAATTTAAAAATAAAATCCCAGTGCACACCCCAGTAAAAGAGGAACGTAGCTGCTGTAAAGATTGTTTTAAAGATTCACTGGATTGCCTCAGAGATTGTCTAACTGATTTTTGCTGCTCATTATTTTTCTAACTGATATCTATTTATACTAATAAAAACTGACATGAGTTATAAATAAGGAAGGTAACGAAAATACAGACGATGGCCAATATCGCCAAATTTGCTACTGTCGTATTTATCTAAGCGGACGTTTTTGAATATTTTCAAAACGTCCGCTTAGACGCACAAAAAAACGTCTGCTTAGACGCACAAAGACAAATTTTGTTCTAAAAAATCGGAGCTAGAGAGGTGTAATTATAAGCCAAATTTTCAGCATGAACAGCCGCATCTACTGTGAAAATTTGAACTTAATAAAAACAAATTTCGTGAAGTTTTTCAATCAAAACTCAGACTCTGTTATATTCTATAGAGTTCAGGATGGCCGCGGTCTGAAGCATTGGAAATTCTAGGAAGCCTAAATGTAACAAATTTTTCCTAAATTATTTTGATATTTTCTTGAAAAAAATTTCGGAAAATTTTGCCTAATTGGTCGTAAAAAAATTGCTAAAAGTCGTTTTTGGCCCCGGAAATGAATTCCTCGATTAAAGTCAAGCCCGAAACATTTTTGATATTTTTAAATTTAATTTAAAAATCCTATTTTTCCGGAGTTAAATATGAGAAGAAAAATATGCAAAAAAAAATGTAAAAAAACGTCCGCTTAGACGCACGAAAATTTTGAAATTTGCTAAAATGCTTTTCGCCAAAAAAACGCAAAAAAGACACTGAAACGTCCGCTTAGACGCACGTCCGCTTAGACGCACGTCCGCTTAGACAAATACGACAGTAATATCTTTAAAGTAGGCCTGGGCAATTTCACGTTTTTGAGCTGAATTCTTGCCAGTGCCTACAGTGTATATATCGCCGATGAGCTGATATCGCACAGATTGCGTAAGTGTTAGAAGTTAGTATTAAAAATTACTTTGGGTGCGTCATGAATGACGTCATATATCAAGATTTAATATCCAAAATCTACTTTTTTTAATTTTTATTTGATTATGCTTGGTGGAGTTCTAGAAATTTTGGTATTTTAATTCATTTGACCTATAATAGGTCACCTATTGTAAAACTTCATATTAAATTGAAACTCATTTCAAATTATGACGTAATTTTGAACGCCGTTTTTTCATTTCTAAACGAAAAAATTTATTTCTGTCTCCATATCGCCGAAAGTGCCAAAAATCGTCGAGAAGTCAAATTCTCCTAAAAAATGAATAACTCACTTGGTGCATTTTCTCTCCATAAGGGGCCGATAGCACTTTCATTGTCAATATCTCTTGTAATTCCAATATAATCCAAAAATGGTTGAATTTTGGGATCAGAAACTCTATGAAACTAATTTGAGGCTCTTTTTCAATTTTTTTTTTGAAAAAAGACTCCATTTCAAAAATGATCTTTTCTGAAATACGACTCTCACGTTTGAAATTTGACACACAACTTGAAATATTTAATACGAACATTTCTCTAAAATGTCGCAAAAAAATTTCATGCGATTTAGGTACAAAATCAAAGAAACTGAGTCTTTAATATTTAGCAGGTTTTTCGCAATCCCTGGAAAATTTATGGAATTTTTAAAAGTAACCTGACTATTGTCAAGCTGAAATTACAGAAATTTTTAAAATGCACCCAGTTGGTTTGTCCGTTGAGCGTTCGTATTAGATATAACCGTTATATTATAACTTGACTTCGATATACATGAAGTGCCGAGCATGAGTAGCCTAGGCTAATTTCGTGCGGGGCGGGGCATTGTATCAACTAGGGCAAAATCAAATGGGATACCTCCACAAGGCAACTTCCCCATAATTTGTATAGTATTTAAATTTTCCTCAAAAGACCCTTGCCTGTTTTTTACATCCATTTCTTGATAAAAGTCCATTAAAATTTTGTCTTGGTCTTTTGCAACAAGAATAACAGCCACCGACAGCCTCTTTAGGATGATAAAGGCAACTTTTGATATCACATGCCTGAAAATTAAAACAAAGTTTAATGAAATATTAAGTTTTCAACGCCGTTTGTAGACTAAATTAGGTAGTTTTTTTATAGGTGCGACAGATTTCACTTTTAACCCCTTTTCTCTATGAAAAATCGTAAGAAAATATAATTTTTGGAATTTTATTTTTCAGCCATTAGTCTTAAAATTTTTTCTAGTTTCGTATGATACCCATATTGACTCATTTCCGGTCATTTGAAAATCTCAAATTTTGAAAATTTGTGTAAAAAATTTTCGAAAATTAAAAACAAAAATTTTGGCCTGAGTTTTTTAGTTTCCAGTTGAAGGCAAAAAACCGTTTTGTGATATCTCATACGGTTCGTCTGTGGTGAAAAGTGAAATCTGTCGCACCTATAAAAAAAGCTACCTTAAGGTACTAAAGTAAATTCATCCATTGCGTCTATAAGGACAGATGAGATTTTCCCAAATTGTCCTTAGCAAAATTTGAATATTTTCAAAATTGTCCTTATAGAGGGATGGAGCAAAATAAAAAAGCGTAGATTTGCCCATATTTTTCCCAAATGTCCTTATAGACGCACAGTACTGTGGTTCTTGTCTAAGCGGACACTTTGCAAAATCCGGTTTTGTCCGCTTAGATTTACGTTTTTGAGGGTTTTCAGAATAAATGCGTAGGTTTTGCCGGTTTTGTCCGCTAAGACTTGTGTCCGCTTAGACAAGAATCACAGTATGTGTGTTCGATATGTTTGCAGCTACTGATGCTCATCACGCGAAATGATTTTGCTAGTTTTTGTGTGTTCGAAAAATTTGTCCGGAGAATTTTTTTCAGAATGATTTTGTTTAAGAAAAATTTGAATTTCTTCAAAAAACAATTTCAAAAGTATGTGCGGAAACAAGGTTTATTTTTGAGCAAAATTCATATTCGAAAATAAATTATTAAATAGCTATTTGCTCTAGAATTGTAGCCTTTAAAATTTAAAGTTTAATATGGATAATCTTCGCAAAAATTTAAGTTCAATACCAAAATATTGTATATCAAAAATTATCCCTGCTGCGCTTTTCTGTGCAAGCGTCATGTTATGAAAGCCGCGTTTGCATATAAAGGCGCAGCAGGGATAATTTTCGATATAAATTCATCAGTATTACTAATTCTGTATTAGTAAACGCAATGATGAGGAAAAAGAGCGCCGTGAACAGGATTCGAACCTGCGCGGGGAGACCCCAAGACATTTCTAATGTCTCGCCTTAACCACTCGGCCATCACGGCTATAGTAAATTTTAAAATGTTTTTTATATTTAAAGAAGTTACCTGATAATCTTGATTGCATGTTGAGCAGTTGAAAACATTAATTAACCCCCATAATTTCCAGTAGACCGATTTGAAACTCTTACGAAAAGTTTTTATGATTGAAATTAGCCTATTTTGTATTAAATTTTTCATTGATTTTTTTGTACTTCGAAAAACTGGATTTTTCTGAACTCAATTGATTTTCCAAGTATTTTTTTGTTTTTCATAATCACAGATGGGACAGTTTTCACATGAAAATCTAGAGCAGAATTCGACAGGGGGAAATATAAAAAAACATTGATAAATAATTTCAGATGATTTACCGGTAATAGGACTGGCTATTGTGCCAATTTTTTAAGAAATACAATTATACACTTATTAGTAATATTTACTTATTTATTAAATAGCAACGTTTCGAAGATTCATTATCAGGCTAATGGGAGATTTCAAGACTTGTAAGTTTCGAAAACATAAAGTGCAGAATCTAGAGTTTACTAATTTTGTGAAATAATTGTGGGCAGTACTCAAACTAATTTTTAGGCCCACTTCAAAATAGTGTGAAATTTTTGTGAACAATTTGTTCGTTCAGCTTTGGAAGATTTATCCGTATAAAATATGATTCGGCATCACAAAGGTCACTGAAAGAACCGCATTTCTGTTGTATTTTGAAGTGGCTCATATTAGTAATAAGTTATTACAGGTAAAAAATCTGAAATTTGTTAATTAATAATTTTTATATTTTCCCCCTTTCGAATTCTGCCCAAGATTTTTTTCGCCTTTTCATAGCAAATTATAGAAGAGTAATGTAATAAAAAATGTCAGATCCGCGGAATCGGTACCTGCGAAAACCAATTGATGTTATTGCTCAAATCATGATGCGTCACTTTTTATAAAGTTTTTCCGTTTTTGAAATTAATTTTTAAACAAACATTTATGGTGCCGATTAAAAAATCACTTGAAATTAATCGTGTATAAAAACTATTCCTTCATTTCTGTCGTGAGTTTTGCTAGATCTGATGTGCTCCCATTTGCAAAAATCCCAGTGCGTTTTTACATTGTGTCTCCATTTGATATTTCCGAATCTATCAAGCTCAATTTGTTTTCCCAAACATCGCAAACTTGTCCGTTTATCCCACGGCAAGATATTGTGACAAATACTGCATTTAAAAGGCGAGCTGTAAATTCAAATAAAAAAATGATTTATCGATTACGCGACTTCCTGGTCGTTATTTGCTAGATTTTTGGCCAAAATTTAAAAATAATCGGCTTTGAAACAACTCATCCGATTACATTCTTAGATAGCTCAGACTGAGCTCAAATATCTGTGAATAAATAAATAACAAAAATGGTCCAAATCCAACCATTGCTTCCAATTTTTTTTTAAGAAAAACTAAATAAATAAAAAATATTTGTGCTTAGTTTGAGCTATCTAAGACATATAATCGGATAAAGTTTTTTCTCTAAAGCGCGAATTATTTAAATTTTTTGGCCAAAATCTAGCAAATAACGACCAGGAAGTCGCGTAATCGATATTCTCGAATTGAAGTGATGGAACTTTATAATTGGGTAGTTAAAAAATAACCGAAAAATCTTCGAAATTTTAACTCGAAGACTCCGATATATCGAAAATTATCCCTATTGCACCTTTCTCTGCACGCGTCATAACTTTGAGAAAGTGACCAAATTAAACCGCAGGATTCTTGATTAAGCTCGAAAATCCGAAGTAAAATTAATGATTGGACACTGGCTCACAGTTATGAGGCGTGCAGAAGAAAGGCGCAATAGGGATAATTTTCGAATGTATGACAATCTGAATAGAAAATTTCAAAAGTAGGAAAAGGTACTGTAGTTTGCGTCTAGCGTAGGTTTTGACCATATTTCTGCCATATTGTCCTTATAAGAGGGTGTCCTTATAAGACGCAAGGCCACAGTATCAATTTTAATAATTTCTAATAATTTATTTTTGAATAGATTTTTCAGTGAAATTTCCCCCTCTAAATCGTGAAAATTTGACAAAAAAACATTTTTTTCACACGATTAGCAATAAAGTAATTCAATTTAATTAATTTTCGAACAAATTGTAACAAATTTATAAATTAAAAAAATATTTTCATAAATGAAGCTTACGTTGGACCTGATTTATTTTTCATCAAAAATTTTTTTTTAAAGGTAAGCATAAAATGCCGTAAAATTTTTTCAAAAGGTTACTAAAATTTTTCTGTAAAATTTTTTATTCGATTGATTTCAGTCGATTTTATTGTTTCCTGATATGCTAAATGAATAGCCAATCTTTTTAAAACTTCTTCTTTGATAAATTCGTCCTCTACTTTTTCCGCACATAAACCGTCATAAATTGCGCAACTTTCTCCATGAGAGGGCGCGAGAGAACTTTTTAAATTTACTTCGAAATAATTTTGGCGGTTTCTTTAGCAGAATAATTGACCAGTTGATCCATTTGTAGAAAATCGGCAGAAACCAGAACTGTAAATTTTTTTCTCAAAATGTTCAAGTGGAAAAAATACTTAATACTACTGTACTGTCAAGTTAGTCTATACAGGGGGGGCAATATCGCCGGGAAGTTTTTTATTACCAAAATTTTTGCGATATTGGCACATTCGGCGATATTGGGCCCTCCTTTGTACTGGAGGCCTATATCGCAGGATTTTTTCCCAAATAACCGTAGGGTTTCGGCAAAACATTTCGGTGATCTTCCTACAATTCGGCGATATTGCCCCCCCCAACTGTATATGGTTTTGCCGTTTTGTCATAAATTGGCCAATTTGAGCCAGTATTTAAAAAGAAAATTTTCTCTATTTTAGGGTGCTAATCTTCTTCGGTCCGTATAGCTTGTACATTATAGATCAAATATTTTCGAACTATGAAAGGAATCCAATTTTCCTAATATAAGGTTAACAGCCATATTACAGTAGTACTGCATATTTTCAAAAAATTGTCGTCGATTTTTTAAAGTTTGATACAGGGGGGGGGAAATATTGCCAAAATTTTTTGGTAAAAAATCGGCAATATTGGCACATTCGGAAATATTGGGCACTTTCGGCAAATTCTGCAATATTGGGCTCTTTGGCAATATGGGAACAGGAATTATTTTAGCTAAAATGTTGATTTTGCGTAGGTTAATCTCGGCAATATCAGCACATTCGCAATATTGGGCCGGGCTATTGGCCCCTGTAATATAATATTATTAATATCAGAATAACAAAGATTTTTTTTTTATAAAAAATTATTAATGTAAAATGAAATTTAATTCTTAAAAATTTTTGATAAAAATTTAATCAAAAAAAACGGAATTTATAAAAGTTTGACGACAAATGAAATTATGAAGAAAATATATTCGCCCTATTTTCGTGGATTCTTTTTTATAATTTCTTCAAAATTTTAATCGAAAAATTTTTCCTGGTATAATATTTCGCATCTGTTAATTTAAATTGTGTTTCAAATCTCATTTCTTTTGACCATTTCATAGAGCCATCCAAAAATGTCGACATCACAATGAACAGAAATATCAATCTCATTTAGTGCTGATTCTTCTCTGGCAAATATTCACTAAATATTTCATTTCCATCACAAGAAGTGATCTTCCGCAGTGGAAATCAGTCTTTCATCAGAATAAAAATAAATCTAAAAAATAAATTTCGGTCTCATATTTTCTAGAATGTGAATTGAACGCCGATTTTTCAACTTTGATCGCTATCTTTTTCAGGTAGATAGTAATTCGGCTATATTAATTAAATGTCGACTTTTCTAGAGTTGTATTTATTTGGGGGGGCGAGAGTACGAGAATCGCCCAGAAATAGCATTTTTACGTATATGTCCAATAAAAATTATTTTAAAATTATATTTTTTTTTTAAATCAGAAAAATACCTCAAAGTTGGCGAAAATTGCATCTAAGATATTAATTATTAAATTTATAGTACAAACCAGAATGTCTAAAATTTTTTGTTTTGATGTTTTTATTAGAAATTCATACTTTTAATTGAACCGGAAGCTCATTCATAACAATTTTAATAATTCTAGAAATGTCCAAAATCTTTGAATTTTTCTGTAATATAGCCGAATTAACAATATAGCCGAATTACTTTTACCTTTTTCAGGTCGATTATAAGAATAAAGCCTCATTTTGGTAACTGACAGGCAAATATCTATTACGGGCTTCCTGGTCGTTTTTACTAGATTTTTAGCGAAGATTTTTATATAATTCGGCTTTTTTGAACAAGTCACAAATATCTTGTGAATAATAAATAAAATGAATTGGTACGAAACGATCATTGTTTCCAATTTTTAGAAGGAAAACTATAATAAAACAATTTCAAGTAATCTCAGAAACAATTAAAACGAAATAGTTCGACGGACCAATTTTTATTTTATTGTTCCAAGATATTTGTGGTCAGTTTGAGCTATCTTCACCAGAATAAAAATAATTACTTGCAGTTGGTAGAGAAGGTTTTAGTCCTATTTTTTTCTCATTAATTCTTATCTGCCCGTTATCGACCCGTCCAGTCCAGCTGGAGGAGAGAGCTATTTCCCAGCAATTCCCAACATTCTACACCACAACCCCTTAACAAATCGTATTTTACTCTCGCCATGAGAATTTACGCAACTAAGCTAATTTTTCAGCGCACCAAAGCTATCGTACAACTATGGCTATCCAATCACAACCGTGCTTTAAAGATTGCGGAATAAACATTTAGGCGATATTAAATATAGTTTTTGGGTTAATGAAGTTTTATTACACTTGGTTCAGCGTGAGAGTTGCATAAACGTATTTAAATTCGTCGATATAAACAAACATTTATGGTGCCCAGTTTATAAATTTTACGAAAAAACAAGTGTCTGATTAATACTTTTCAAAAAACAGGTACTTCTCAACGTCCTGACAGTTTCTCAAACGTCCTGACATAAATCTTCAAATAATATAGTGTTTTCAACGTTTTAATTTACAAACGTCCTGACAGTTCCTCAACGCCTTTACAAATTTTTTAAAATCGAAAAAACAAGCATTTATTAAATGTTTTTTGAAATCCAAATGTTTACAAAATTATTCCAAAAAAAAGCGTTTTATAAAAAATTTCTTAAAAACTGGTGCTTTATAAATAGGGTGCGCAGCAGTAAAACTACAGTACAGTTGATACAAATTCGTTGACCTCACGGGGATTGTCAAGAAAAAAACGGGGGTTGACCCAGTAAAAAACTATTCCGGGACACTAATTTTTCCCCGGTCTAATTTTTTGTCAAATTGTGTCAAATTTTCAGGGAATTATAACGTAATAAGAAAAAACCAAAAATAAAAACTTACCTTCTCGTTTTTCTTTAACAGCAACCGGTCGATAGTGAATATTATAAAAAGTAAAATAGTATAAATTGGAGATTTGAACATGAACAGGCCAGAACAAGAGTTCTAGAGATAAATTCCAATGATTTTTCTAAATCAGATTATTGGATCAAATTCTTCAAATGATAAAAAAAAAATTTTGCGAAACCCAAGTATTTGAAAATGCAATCATGAAAAAACAGATTTTGGTATATTTACAAAATGTTGAGCATATTTATAATCATTTTAATCTCAATAATCCGATCTATAAAAAAATTTGAATTTTATACTCTAGAACTTTTTTCCCTGATGTTCACTGTCAAAATCTCAAATTTATACATTTTGCTTTTTGAACATTTGACTATTGCCCCTTTTATACATATTTTGAGAAAATCAAGGTGTTTTATAAGTACTGTCATATTGTCCTTTAGAGCGGAAGTTTTTTGAAATTTCCGCTAGACAACTATGACAGTATTATTTTGAAAAAGGTTTTCCCGACAAATTTCTACCGAAAAAATAAGTGTTTAAAAACTATTTTTGAAAAAAGGAACTTTATAAATACTTTATAATGTTGAAAAATTAGTGTTATATTTAGGGAAGTTTTGACTAAAAAAAGTTTGACGAACAAAATTTGAAAAAATAATAATTTTAATCTCTTGTCTGACATCTTTTCTTCAATCTAAACATGAATTGTGACAATTGGCTTTTTATCTGTGGATAAAGCACAGGAAGCCAGGTAATTTTGGTTTTCCCATCGACGAGTTAAACTTTTTTATTTTTTGAATTTCAATTTTTGAAATTTTCATTTTTTTTTCTGAATCATGATTTTCGTTTATGATTTCCAGCGTATTATAATATCAGTGGAGAAGTTTACGATTTCATCTTAAGTAGCGTTTTTTACATGCCCCTGGCCAGCCAGTTTTGGTCTAGCTGTATAAAGAAAGTCTTGTGATAGAGGACAAGCTGAATTTTTCAATATTCCTCTTTCAGTTTGAAAAGATTGTTCAGTATGGGCATTATGTACAGTACATGTGCGTTTAAAAGAGACAGGTTGAGTTTTCAAACTGTCCTTGTTAAAAGTCTGGCCAATATTTTTTTGCTCAGAACTGTTCTTTTAAAAAGTCTCCGACCTAGTCCTTAAAAGAAAACCTCCCGGACTTTTTCCATAGGGTTGTCCTTTAAACGCACTATACGTAGTATGGGCATTTATGGTGCGTTTAGTTACATGCATCGATTTTTCAAAAAAGTGACTTAAAAAGTTTTAAGCATTGTTGTCCTTCTAGGGAACATGTCAAAATAACATCGTAGGTTTCCCGATTTTTTCCATAATTGCTTTAATACAATTAAATCACATGTATCTATATACGTTTTTCTGGAGATAGGTGGTTTCCTTAAAAACGCTACCTAATATTCTACATTATGAATTGCCAGTTTGTACGTTTTTGATAATAGTTCTTCATCTAGAGTTGGAAATAGTCCATTTAACTTAGGTAGTTTTTTTAGTGACTCCACCCTAGTCATGACGATTACGGAAAAACCATAGCCTAATGGTCCATAGGCCGATCCCGTTAACGGTCATGAACTAGGTGGGGTCACCTAAAAAAAAACTACCTTTCAAATTAACTTCCTTCGAGTTTTAACTAAAGTGAAAACCACATCTCTAAAACACGCTCTTGAAGAGCTCGATTGTTCATTCTGAAAATTTACACTTCCTTATAATTATAAAGGAAAAACAGTTAAAGATAATATATTTATATATCGATTTACGGGAGCTCCTGGTCATTTTTTACTAGATTTTTGGCCAAGAAATTTTTTAATTCAGCTTTTGGAAACGCACATACGATTGTAATTCTTAGATAGCTAAAACAGAAGCTCAAATACTGGTAAAAATAACTTAATTTAAAAAATGGTGCCGAAATCCGACGATTGTTACCAACTTTTTTTAAGAAAAACTAGTGATCAAAAAATTTCAGTAATATCTCAGAAAAAAGATAAAAGAAATTGGTCCGATCAAACCAATTTTTATTTTTCACAAGATATCTTGTGCTCAGTTTGAGCTATCTAAGATGTTATCGAATGAGTTGTTTTTAAAGCCCGAATTAAATAAAAATCGTGGCTTAAAAACTAGTAAAAAAATGACAGAAGCCTCCGTATATTGATATAATATAAATACAGTAATAATAATAAATTATAATACATATAAATTTTATTTATGCACGTTTCGAATAATTTCATCTTTAAGTGGTTACTCAATTTCTCGTGAAAAACTTTTTTTTCATCATTGCTCCTATTAATAGAAAATTGCATTTGGTTCAACCGGATGTCAATTTTGAGTTCTAGAAATTTATTTTTCATCCGATTGGTACCGAAGTACCCTCAAAATTGAAGCTACTGCAAAACATGAAGTAAAAAGGTGCTTACCTCACGTATACTTGTTTTTAAGAATTTTTCCATTAAAATTAAGGTTTTAGTCTTTTTCTCGAAAAAAAATACTTATTAAAAAAATGGAAAAAAAGTCGAAAATTTTGAGAAGAAATCTCGAAATTTTTTTTATGATAGAGCGAAATGAATTTAATGGCTTTCCTGAAGCTATTTGGTGCAGTTATTATGTCCTACGCTTAATTAAAAAAACCCTAAAAAGCTAACTAATAACACTTGTAAGCACAGGAAAGTCTTCATCACACCAATCTAAGTTTTGGGAATTTTTTCTAAAAATAATACTGTGGCAAACTAGAGCTAATTTTACGGCCCCTCAAATAAACTGAAGTTTTTATGAACAATTTGTGTTCATTTATCGATGGAAGATTTATTCGTATAAAATAACCTCCAGCTCTACTAGAACTTTGATAAGATTGAAATTCTTTCAATTTTTATTTAAAATGGCTCATTAGAATTTGTCTCTGACTGCCCCATATGAAAGTTTTGTGTAGATTTTTGGAGGAATATGAATTATTTTGTTTCACGTATTTTTTGACATACACAGGTAACGGTGAACTGATAGTTTCTTAGCACTGAGAGAACTTGTTTATGTTGGCTATAAGACATGCAAATTTTGTCGTTTGTCATAATAAAAAATAACACTATAAAAATCGAAAAATAGCGCTAAAGAGCAAAAACTGCACCAAGAAACGAAGAAAAAATCGTAAAAATGAATCACGGTACATTATTATGGTCATGTATTCGTCCATTTTTTTCCCATGAATACAATAAAAAAGTGTCGTCTAATATTCAAATATAGGTAGACCTTATTACAAAAATGATAACATTTTGTCGTTTCGCCCATGTAATGAGGGACATCCGCCGGAAACAATTTTTACAAGTTTGCATTTTACTTCATTGATCTCCAATTTACGGTTTAATTATTGATTTTGAAAATTCTGGATTTTAATAATTGTTCCTAACATTTATAAAACCCTTCACCGATTATCAAATTTAATTTGTATCCTAATTTTTCAAATCATACACCTAGGGGTCAGAATATGTCTAACATTTCAGAATTATTTGTTTTAAACCCTCACTCATGAAGCCACTTTTATGGCTCCAAAACTTTGAGCGCTTATGACGAGAAAAAGTGCTAGCAAAGTTATTGTTATTAATTTATTTAACATTTTGACTTTTTCAACCCTAAAAAAGTGACAATTAACAAATTGGGCCTTTTGAACCTACGCAATTCAATTTGAGAGAAAATCGAGAGACACAGAACCAAAATTAATATTAAAAAAAATTAATGAAATAAATTTCTCAAAAGTGAAATTCCTCAGAAATAACCTGAAATTTAACGGTCTTTAATCTACAGGTGTTTTCTTGAAAAGAAACAACCTACGCCAATTTAACAAAATACTTTAAATGAAATCAAAATTTAATTATAAGCACGCGATTCCTGAAAACTGTTCTGCTGCAGCAGCAGAACAATTTAAATTCTCCTCGTATTCTTTTGAATTCGTAAAAAACTCCATTAATTTTCAAAATGTAAATATGGGAATCGCGGGAATCAAAAATTTTTGGGCGTGCTCTTAGCAGGGTGTAAATAAGGATCGCATTCGACAGATTTTCATGCCCCCGATCCGGGTTCTATCCCATTTTTTAATTACCCTACCTTTGGCTTAAACCTACGCAAAAAGCATGATTGAAAAACACAAAGCAAAAGACATTCATTTCACAACGCCTGGCCTAAGTGACTAAAATTTGGCAATTTGAAAAAAATCAACCAAATCAATATAAAGTTATATTGATTGAGAGCTTGTTGATATGGTTGCATATTTGAAAAAATTTTGGTCACTTAGGGGCCTCTAAAGTAAGGAGCAGACTCCCAATTTTTTCACACTTTTTGCATTGCAACTTGACATTGCATTTGCTAATGTGACAAAATCTTTTCTGTTTATTATTTGATTTCGAAAAAGTTTTTAATTTCTGTTTCTGAAGACAATTTAATGACCATGTACCGATATCAAATGAATTTATATTATATTTTTTTTAAATCATACACCCTAGGGTCAGATTTGTCTAACATTTTGAATAATTTCGAATTGAAGGCGAATTTGAAATAATTTGTTTTAAATTATTCCGAAGGTAAGAATAGAAGATATTATCACATGACAAAGCTAAAATTTTTTTTGGTCATCGGCAAAACAATTTTATAATCCGCTTTAATTCCTGCAATTTTCATAAAAATAATTTTTTCCGCATTAATTACAAAGCAAATTAGGGTGGACCTACGCGATTAAATAATTTTACGAAGTTTTGCATTTTACTTCCAGTTTATTAACTAATTTTAAATAATCGTCAATTGCCATTCCGTTTTACAATTTATGACCATTTCCAATATCAAATGAATTTTACATCATATTTTTTTATATCATAACACCCTAGGTCAGATATGTCTAAACATTTTTGTAAATAATATGTTTGTGATGATTATCTTGCATTATTTGTTTTTAACAAATCTAAAGGTGCTATATAAGAATTATTATTCAACATGCCTTTTCTAGAAAGCTTTTTGTGCATCGCAAGTAAATTTATAGTCTTTTTCTGATTCTCCTCCAATTCCCGTAAATATACATTTTTCCATCAATTTCAAAATGGAAATTAGGGTGACCGCGGCGAATTAATAATTTTACAAGTTTGCATTTTACTGCGGTTTATAACTAAATTTAAAAATAATTCGTCATTGCCATTCCTAGACATTTATGACCTTTCCCAACTATAAATAAATTTTAAATCGTTAATTTTTTAATCAATGACACCCTAGGTCAGATATGTCTAACGTTTTTTGAATAATATTTTCCTCGATGACTTATTCTTGCATAATCTTGTTTTAACAAATCCAAAGGTGGCTATATAGAGTTATTATTACATGGTTTTCCTGAAAGCTTTTTGTGCACGCAAAACAATTTTATAGTCCTTTTTTGATTCCTTGAATTCCGTAAATATACATTTTTCCAATCAATTTCAAAATGTAAATTTAGGGTGACCGCGGCGATTTCAATTTTTACAAGTTTGCAGTTTAATTTTGACTGATTCAGGAGCACAGTTTTGAAAATTTTCGTTTTTTCTTAATTTCAATCTTTGCTCTTTCTTGTCCATTATTTGCGCTTGCCAGTTAATAAAAATCGATGTCATCAGAATCAACATCTTGAAAGCATAAAAATTAAGGTAGCTTTTAACAAGAACCACGCTTGTCAAGCCTAAAACAAAGCTACCTAACTAGGATTAATTTTTAATAGAAAGAACTACATTTTTATTAAGTTTCGAAATTTTTTCCAAATCATCTTTCAGAAATGTGCGAATAAAGTAAAAATATTTTTGAGTGAGGAATTTTCGCAGGTTTGACATAATTTTAATTTGGCAATAGTATGGCCTCGAAATTGGCGCAAATTAAAGGCCTAACTATTCTTAATGCTACAAATCATTAAGTGTGGTATACAAACACAGAGCATATTTTGCTGTCTAAATTTTTGTTGTTTGTTTAAGCAGAAGGTAGAAGTTGTGTTATACACAATACCTTCATAGAAGTCCTTTCGTACCAATTATGAGATCGACTTAAACATTAAAATGTTAAATAAGAAATTTCGACGTGTAGTAAATCGTTCGGAATAATTTGGCAATCGAGGCCTACTATTAGCCAAATTAAGAGGTCCAAACCTGCGAAAATTCTCACTCAAAAATATTTTACTTTATTCCGCACATTCGAAGAATGATTTGAAATTTAGACTTTTTTAGACTTTTAAACAAAAAAAAATAGCTAGTTTTGACTGATAACTTTTATAAGATACACCTATGATCAGGGGACCGTCAGCTAGGGATTTCTCCGATTTTTCCAAAGGTTGGTTCTAGCATTAATTATTTTTTGATTATAATGTGATCTAACCCTCAAGACTGAAAATAATATGAGTAGTAAACAACCTCAGACCACCACTAGGTGGCGAAAAAACACTTTCAAAAAATGGAAGGTTGAAAATTTTTTTCGGTGAAGTATGCCGGCATACTGTATGCCCCCAATGTTCACCAAGAAATCTAAGACTATTTATAACAGGACGCACAATACGATTTTTTGATTAGAAAACATTTTTTTTTCGATTCCGCTCTAAACTGCGCTCCGACTTTTTTTTTCAAAAAAAACTGAAAAAAATTGAAAATTTCAAATCTATTGATAAATCTTGTTTAAACATCGTTCGGCCAAGGTTTCTTGCTACAACCCATATAACTAATTATCATCCAATTAAAACGCAAACTTTTCCGAAATTTCCTCCTCAAAAAAAACCCAAAAAAATTGATAACCATAACCTTTCGTGTCATCGATCCGATTTTCGGCAGAAGAGACCACTTAAGGTGGATTTGTACAAACATACTGGTTTGTGTGAATTTATGGCGCGTCTTTTAGTCTGATTAAGTTTTTTTTTGAAAATCAATTTTTTTTACAAGAAAATCATATTTATCTTGAAAAATCTCAAAATAGTGGGGTTTTTTGAGGCGTCAGCCGATCAATCAAAAGCCCTCAAGCATTTTTTTATTTTTAAGGGACATAATTGTATGAAGCTACAAGTATGAAGCCTGTAGTTGAAAAGTTTGTTTTCCGCCAGCTGTAACTTGAGTTATTACAAAGTTAGTGAAAAAATTTTCAAAAATAACTAAAAAAACATTTGAGAATCTGAAACGAATAAAATAAGATTTTTTATTTTTTTTCTGTTTTTGACCGGTAAAAATTCATGAGATGTTTTTTCAACGGTTTCGACTTATTATGTCATTTACAAGAATTGTTGAGGTGATCAGTTCAGCAAATAGGTTGAGTTAAGCGGAAAAAATGTACTTTCACAGGAAATAGTGTTAATCCGTAATATGCCGAGAAACTGAGAAAAATAGCTTCTTGAACAAAGTCCTTGAATTTGCGAAAAATATGTGGGCTTGTTGGTTTTTAAAAAAAATGCCCACATCATTTCTTAAAAAACAACAAGCCCACATTATTTTCGCACCTGTCAAGGACTTGTTCAAAGAAGTTATTTTCCTCAGTTTCTCGGCTATTACGAATAACACTATTCCTGAAATACATTTTTTTCCGCTTAACTCAAAACCTATTTTCTGAACGATCACCTCAACAATCTTGAAAATGACAATAATAAAGTTGAAACGTTGAACATTCTTATGAAATTTTTAGTTTTTTTGATGAAAATAATATACAATATTGCAATGATATTTCGGGCGCAGGGTGTAAAGGGATGCATTCCCCGAACAGATTTTCTATCCCCGATCCTCATCTTTTCCTTATAAAATAAATCCTATATAAATAAATGTCAAGAACCGTCTGCAATTTTTTTTTTTCTCGTCCGTATTAAGCCAACTATCAGCCAAATGATGAAATTTTGGATTTCCTATTTTTGTAGAGAATTCGTCACTGAGTTTTTAAGTCCGTAGGATTTTTCTGAATTTTCGAATTTTTTTTCAAATAAAGTAGGTTTTTTAGAAATTTATCAGTTCATTAAGAGTTCAGAATTTCAACAAAAACTAGAAATTCACAAGTCGTTCCTGAGACCTTGGAGAAAAAAAATCAAAAAAGAGGCTACATTTGAAGCTTAAAGGGGGTAATATCTGTCTGATTCAATGAGGCCTTAGAGCATTTAAAAAATCTCCAACATTGATACGGGGTGATAATTAAGGTACTAAAGAACCCAATCATCAAAAAAAAAATTCGAAATTTTCGCATTTTTTTCGATTTTTTTTCTAAGTATTTTTTTAAAGATGAAGTTATAAAAATAACGTTTGCTCGATTTGACCACTAAAGACTTCAAAATATCGACTTGACGTAAGCCATACTTTCTCAATCAGTGTTTCACTGGCTTTTTCTTTTGAGCCTACTTTTCGAAAAAAATCGAAAAGCACTTTTTATTTCGGGAAATTTTTTTTTGAAAATGACCAAAAAAATCATATTTCCGAGTTTTTGGAAATTGTGAAAAATCGTCGGTAATTTTGGGCGTTCTAAATTGTTCGCGTCAAAAAAGCCCGTGAGAAAAAGATTGACCATACTACCGTTACGTATCTGTGAAAATTTGAGCTCAATTTGATATACGTCGGGAGGAGATTAGTTTTTTTGCAGTTTGGAAAATGTACTTGTTAACGACTACTGTAGCTATTGGTGTATGGTCAAAAATAATTTGTGGATGTAACTTTTTCCAAGTTAAGGATAGATAACAAATTGCATTTTCGGTTTTGCTCATTCGCTTTTGTTTTCAGAATATATCATCGTGAAATATGTCGAATTACAGATATACCCCCTTAATCCTAGGCTTTGCGGTGAATTTGATGTACAAATCGAAAATTTCCATATATATTTTAAGGGATTGGTGGTGCAGTGTATTTTCGACCACGCGTCGCAAATTCGGTATTTTTCATTGCACCTGATCAATCCAGCACCTTCAATGAAATCGTTTGCATTAAAAAAAACACCAAATTAATTTCTGGATATTTTTTTCTAGAAAATTGAAAATCCTGCTAACTGAATGCCCGAATAATGACAGAATGATCAAAAACAAAAATAACCCATTAGTGACAATTTTCACGGAGATTCAGACCAAATAAAATTGGAACTTTTGAACCAATATTCCTAGAAAATTCCAAAAAAATATCGTTTTCGGACTTGCATAAAAAACGGAATAATTCTAGATATGGTATATTCTGAAAAAAAACCAGACTCGCAAGAAAAAGTAATTCTAAATGAAAGTATTTCAATATGATAGTTGTTTCAGGATTTTGCGTCTTTTTCCTCAATATTTCAAATTTTAGCCTATCAATAATAATAACGGCGCGCATTAAAATCAGCATGAAATAGTGATTGCGAGAAATATAAAAAAATATAAAATTTGCTTGGTTCAAAAGTTTGATAAGAATAATAGAGAGAAATTTATGAAACAATGAGAAAAGAAATCGCATGTGCCGTTTCGTGAGGTATACTTTTTTGTAAAATAATCTACATTTTGCCTATATTTAACTATAGCAAAGGAATTTTCAAAATAATTTTCGGCGAAATTAAGAATGAATTTAAAAATATCGCTTGGTTGCAATTGTAGAGATTTTTTTCTGATCAATAATATCGGGCATTATGTGTTTTTGGATACGTGGATATGACAGTATACTTCAATGATAAGAATACCAGCAAGTAGGTTTATGCATTTAAGGTTTGATGTGATATATTTTCTGAATGGAATCAGTTTTTGACTTCTCAAGGTATACGGACTAACAATATAGCAATTGGGAAAAATAAACGTTCACGTCCAATTCTCACAAAAGATATTTGAGTTTTAAAACGCCTTTATTTTTCTCGCAGCAAACATTTACTGGAAAGCACCCACAATCCCTTAAGGACGAGTAAAGCTTTTGCCGCGAGGCTTTTCAAAAAAAGCTGTTTTGACACTAGAGGCAAATTTAAAAAAAAAAGGCTACATTTGGTGATGTGCATTTATATATTCATCTAATTGCCAATATTAAATAAAAAGTGATGAGAGATGAATGGGCTTTAAGTGAAGCTTTTAAGGAGTAGGCTTTTTAGTGATTTTAGGACGCTATGAATTAAATTTATTGAGCGTAGGTAAAGTATCAGATTGCTGAATAATATAAGCAACTTTTTTTAAAAGTTGTACAAGTATTTGGACAAAAATATAATTATTCTGAAGCAGGTTTTCTCAGAAACCTTCCTTGAAAATGTGGAAAAGAGCCCCAACTATCGACACCCACCCTTAAAATGCCCACTCCCTTAAAATACTAGAGTATTCGATTTGGGAACCCACAAACTTCCTCAAAGAAAGTTTTAATACAAATATGAACGTTGCCTATATGTTGTTCGCGACTATCACTATTTTAGCCTACGGGCAATTCTTCTATAACGTCATCCACCAACGTCCTTGTGGGCGTGTAATCTCCTATTTTGCGGGATAACATTTAGGGGGATGAATTAATTTCGAAAATTATAACTTCCCTACATTATTATGGGTATTATTTTTTTCTCACTAACAATTTTTGTCCTCTTTAGACGCATACCTACTTTTCGAAAAATGGCCAAAAAATCGCCAAATTTTTGTTGTTTTATCCTCTTAAACGCACCACGAAACAGTACTAATGATATTAGTTAGCCTGATTATTTAAATCATCAAAAGATTAAGTTCCTTCGATCTCGTTGAGGTTTCTTGTTATAATCAGAATCTTCCCAAAATTACAAATTCTTCTTTTATTTTTTTATTTTTTCCGAAATTCTTGTTTCCTTCTGTATTTTTCGTTTTTTCCAATAGATTATGAAAACGATCAGATTTTGTTATTTCTTCAAAAACCTCAGTTTTAATATTTCCTGTTTTCACTCGATATTTCAATTTGGAGTTCTAGATCTGTTATTTCGTGAAAATTCTTTATTCGTTTTTTCAACAATTTTGAATAATTAATCTCGCACATTAAGAATCTGAATTGAATGAAAAAATTGAATAAATTGTAAGTTTTTTTAAAATACTACAAAAACATTAAAAACCAATTTATTACAGCGTGAGTCTTTTCGTTTCTCCCCTTTTTTAGGGGGGGGGGGTGTGCAAAATTAGAAACCGATAGGCAGCGTAAGCTGCCGAGAACTAGTCGTCATTTTTTTTTCAAAAGTGTGACTAGGATGTGGTAGGTGTCGCATCTGAGCAACAACGAATAATATTTTTTCATCGAGATATTTTCTTTATGTTTTTTCACTTTGGTTGGTCTCTCTCTCTGTGATTGGACAGTTCCTGTCATACGGCATAATGTAATTTAGATAAAATAAATCAAGTATCTATGACGTTTTTCTGGAGATAGGTTGGTTCTTAAAAAACGCCTACCTAATAATTTCCTACATTATGAATTGCCAGTTTGTACCGTTTTTTGATATATCTTTCACTAGAGTTGGAAATAGTTCATTTTAACTTTGGTAGTTTTTTTTAGGTGACCCCACCCATAGTCATGACCGATTACGGGAAAACCATAGCATTGGTCCATAGGCGATTTCCGTAATCGTCATGACTAGGTGAGTCACCTAAAAAAAAACTCCTTTTCAAAATTAACTTTCTTCAAGAATGTTTAAACTAAAGTAAACCACATCTCTAAAACACCTCTGAACGAGCTCGATTGTTCAAATTCTGAAAATTTACACTTCCTTATAATTAATAAAGGAACAGTTAAATATATATTTATATATCGATTACGGGAGCTCCCTGGTCCATTTTTTACTAGATTTTTTGGCCAGAATTTTTAAATTCAGCTTTGGAAACGACTCATCCGATTTGAATTCTTAGATAGCTAAAACAGAGCTACAATTCTGGTAAATACTTTTTGGGAATTTTTAAAAAAAAAATTGGGTCCGAATCCGACGATTGTTACCAAAACTTTTTTTTTTTAAGAAAAAACTAGTGATCAAAAAATTTCCAGTAATCTCAGAAAAAAGATAAAAGAAATTGGTCGCGATCAACCAATTTTTATTTTGTCACAAGATTCTGTGCTCAAGTGAGCTATCTAAGAATGTTATCGAATGAGTTTGTTTTTAAAAGCCGAATTTAAATAAATATGTGGCTTAAAAACTAGTAAAAATGACAGAAAGCCCCGTATTTTGATATAATATAAATACAGTAAATAATATTAAAATTGATAATACATATAATATTTTTATTTATGCAACGTTTCGATTTTCATCTTTAAAGTGTTACTCATTTCTAGTGAAAAACTTTTTTTCATCATTGCTCTATTAATGAAAATTGCATTTGGTTCAACCGGATGTCAATTTTTGAAGTTATCTAGAAATTTTATTTTATCGGATTGTACCGAAAGTACCCCCTAATTGAAGCTACTGCAAAACTGAAGGAAAAAGTTGCTACTCACTTTTTTACTTATTTATAGAATTTTTCATTAAAATTGGAGGTTTATGTACTTATCAAAAAAATTGACAAAATCGAAAATTTTGAGAAAAAATCTCGAAATTTTTTTATGATAAGAAGCAGAAATGAATTTAATGGTTTCCTGAAGCTATTTGGTGGCAGTTATTATGTCTCTAACCTGAATTAAAAAAACCTAAAAGCTTAATAATAAACTGTAAGCACAGAAAGTCTTCATCACACAATCTAAGTTTTGAAAATTTTTCTAAAAATAATAACTGTGGGCAAACCCTAGAGCTAAATTTACGCCCACTTCAAAAAAAACTGAAGTTTTTTATGTTTTAACAATTTGTTTCATTTATCGTGAAGATTTATTCGTATAAAATAACCTCCAGCCGCTACTAGACCTTTGAAAGAATTTGAAATTCTTCATTTTTATTTAAAATTGGCTCATTAGAATTTGTTTCTGACTCCCCCCATACTGAAAGTTTGTGGTAGATTTTTTGGAAGGAATAATGAATTATTTGTATCAGTAATTTTTGACATACCAGGGTAACGGTGAAATATGATAGTTTCTAGCACGAGAGAATTGTTTAGTTGGCTATAAAGACATTCAAATTTTGTCGTTTTGTCATATAAAAAAAATAACAATAAAATCGAAAAATAGCGCTAAAGAAGCAAAAAACTGCAAGAAAACGAAAAGAAAAATCTAAAAATTGAATCACGACCAATTATTATGGTCATTATTCGTCATTTTTTCCCATGAATACAATAAAAAAGAGTGTCGTCCTAATTCAAATAATAGGTACCTAGTTTACCAAAATGATCATTTTTGTCGTTTCGCCCATTAAATGAGGGAAACCGCCGGAATTAACAATTTTTAACAAGTTTTGCATTTTACTTCATTGATCTCAATTTACGGTTTATTATTTGATTTTTGAAATTCTGATTTTAATTATTGTTCCTAAACATTTATAACCTTCAACCGAATATCATTAAATTTGTAATCCCTAATTTTTCAAATCATACACCTAGGGTCAGATATGTCTAACATTTCAGATTATTTGTTAAAACCCTCCTCACTCATGAAAGCCACTTTTATGGTCAACTTTGGAGCGCTTATGACGGAGAAAAGTGCTAGCAAAAGTTATTGGTTGCTTAATTTATTTACATTTTGACTTTATTAACCCTAAAGAAAAGTGAATTTTACAAAAATGGCCTTGAACCTACGCAATTTTATTTTGAGAGAAAATGAGAGACATCAGAACAAAATTAAAATTAAAAAAATTATGAATAAATTTTCTCAAAAGTGACTTCCTCAGAAAACGAAATTTACGGTCTTTAATCTACAGGTGTTTTCTTGAAAAGAGAAACCAACCCTACGCATTTACCAAAATAACTTTAAAATGAAATCAAATTTAATATAACACGCGATTCCTGAAAAACTATTTATTGGCAGCGCAGAACAATTTTAAATTCTCCTCGTATTCTTTGAATTCCGTAAAAAATCCATTAATGTCAAAATGTAAATATGGGAATCCGCGGGGAATCAAAATTTTTGGGTGTGCTCTTAGCAGGGCTTGTAATAGGATCATCTCCGATCAGATTTTCCCATCCCGATCCGGTTCTTCATTTTTTAATTACCGCCTATCTTTTGGCTTAAAAACCTACGCAAAAAGATGATTGAAAACACACGCAAAAGACATTCATTTCACAACCCTGCTTAAGTGACTAAAATTTTGGTCAATTTGAAAAAAATCAAACCATACATATAAATTATATTGAATTGAGAGCTTGTGATTGGTTTGCATTATTTGAAAACTTTTGGTCACTTAGGGGCCTCTAAGTAAGAGCAGACTCCAATTTCAACACTTTGCATTGCAGCTTGCAATTTTTGCATTGCTATGACAAAATTTCCTGGTTTATTATTTGATTTCGAAAAGTTTTTTAATTTCTGTTTCTGAACAATTTATGACATTTACCGATATCAAATGAATTATATTATAATTTTTTTAAATCATACACCTAGGGTCAGATTTTCTAACATTTTTGAAATATTTCGATATTGAGGCGAATTTGAATATTTGTTTTAAAATTATCCGAAGGTAGAAATAGAAGATAAATTACACATGACAAGCTAAAATTTTTTTTTGTAAACATTCGCAAACAATTTTATAATCCGCTTTAAATTCCTGGCAATTTCATAAAAAATAATTTTTTCTCCATTAATTACAAAATGCAAATTAGGGTGACCTACAGCGATTAAATAATTTTTCAAGTTTGCATTTTACTTCCAGTTTATTAAACTAATTTTAAAATAATCGCAATTGCCATTCCGTACATTTAGACCATTTCCAATATCAAATGAATTTAACATCATAAATTTTTTATAGTTCATACACCCTAGGGTCAGATATGTCTACTTTTTAAATAATATTTTTGTGAATGCTTTGATCTTGCATTATTTGTTTTAACAATCTAAAGGTGGTATATAAGAATTATTATTACATGCTTTTTCCTGAAAAGCTTTTTGCTGCACTCAAAGTTTTATAGTCTTTCAGATTTCCAATTCCGTAAATAACAAATTTTTCCATCAATTTCAAAAATGGAATTAGGGTGACCGCGGCGATTAATAATTTTTTACAAAAAGTTTTGCTTTTACTTCCAGTTTATTAACTAAATTTAAATAAACGGTCAATTGCCATTCTGACATTTATGCCTTTACCAATATCAAATATTAAATCGTAATTTTTAAATCATACCCCTAGGGTCCAGATATGTCTAACGTTTTTGAATAATATTTTCTCGATGACTTATCTTGCATAATTTGTTTTAAACCAATCCAAAACCGGTGCTATACTAGAGTTTTCATTATTACATGGTTTTCCCTGAAAAGCTTTCTTCCGCTGCATCGGCGCAAAACAATTTTATAGTCTTTTTTGACTTCCCTGAAATTCCGTGTAAATATAAACATTTTCATCAATTTCAAAATGTAAATAGGGTGACCGCGGCGATTTTTCATTTTTACAAGTCTGCACTTCTTGACTGATCTCAGAGCACAGTCTTTGAAGACGTTTGTTCTTTTCTAATTTTTATCCTTTGCTCTTCCTTGGTCATTATTTGCTGCTTGCCAAATAAACCGCTCTCATCAGAATCAAGCATCTGAAACATAAAATTTAGGTACCATTTTACAAGGAACCCACGCTTGCAGCCTAAAAAAAAGCTACCTTAACTAGGATTATATTTTTAATTAGAAAAACTACAATTTTTTATTAAGTTTTCGATTTTTTCCAAAATCATCTCAGAATGTGCGATAAGTAAAATATTTTTTGAAAGTGGAGAATTTTTTCGCAGGTTTGACAATCATTTAAGGGTATGGTGGTCTACATTTTCTTACAGTTATTATGTCCATAAAAATGCACCAAATCAGATTTGTGATAGTTTTAAGCCAAAAACAAATAGAAAATGAACAACAAAAATTTCGAAAATTTGCGTTTTTCGATTTTTTTCTAAGTATTTTCTCAAAATTATGTTCAAAAATAACGTTTGTTTCAATTTGACCAACTAAAGACTTCGACAATTTCGTCATGCACGTAAGCCAACTTTCTCTGTCAGTGTTTCCTCAACTTTCTTGGAGCTACTTTGAAAAAAATCGAAGCAGCATTTTTTTCGGAAAATTTTTTCAACGTGACTTGAAAACATTCATTATTTTGTAACGTTTTGGTCGAAATTTGCAAAATAACGCCGCCACTGTAAAAGTTTCTGTTTGTTTAGACTAGCTTTGGCGAAAAATTTGAGCTAATTTTGCAAATTTTAACCTGGGAGGAGATTAGATTTCTTAAGAGATAATGTCCAAAAAACCGCGTATTTGGACCGTTTTTGCGTATGTTAGAATAAATAATGCACTTATCACCAAAAACACCACTAAAGTTTGGTATACTTAATTATTTACAGCGTTATGTTAAAATTAAGCGTTTATTCAAAATATAACCCTCAGAGGAGTAGGAATTCCGTTTTGGCTTAGGTGCTCCTTGTGCTTCGCTTAATGTGTAAGCGGTAGTGTCAATACAAAAAAGTTTTGGCAATTTTTTCCAAGTTGAGAGGCTAGTTCTACAAACTGGCTAATCTGAATTATATCTCGAGGCCCTGTTCGCGCTAAGTATATCGAAGAATATGTCATAAGGAGCAAGGGAATACCCTTAATTTGGGCAATAGTAGGCGCTCGAATTGCCAATTAAAGGCCTACTATTCTAATGCTAACAAAACATTAAGTTTGGTTATACAAACACAGAGCATATTTTGCTGTCTAAATTTTTGTTGTTTCTGTTAAGAGTAGGTAAAGTTGTGTTCATAAGAAGTTCTTTGCTACCAATTAGTGGAGATTCGACACAATTTAAATGGTTAAAAAGAAATTTCGAGTGTAGTATCGTTCGGAAATAAATCTTGGCAATTTCGAGCCTACTAATTGCCAATATGAAATGATGTAACCTGCGAATTTCTCATCAACAAACATATTTTACTTTTCCCATTCTGAGACTGATTTGAAAAATCGAAAACTTAATGAAAAATGTAGTTTCTTCTAATAAAACCATATAATAATATAATCTCGCAACCCCTTCCACAATAACTAGGATTCGTGTATTACATTTAAACACATAGAAACCCATGACAATTGCGTCGGATTGAATTTAACATACATGTATAGGTAGGGTTCAACCGTGGAAAATTTTTAACCTTTAGGGATTAACAGAATTCTTATATTGGGCCATCCAGTTCAACTTATTTCAAAATTGATCAAAGAGTTAATTCTTGCAAAGGTACTGCGGTATTTCGTTCTAAGAGGACAGAAAAGTTTTGTCATTTGAGAAAAAAAATCACTAAAATGTCTTAAAAATTGAAAAATAACGCTAGACGGAGTTAAAATAAAGCCAAAATGTAATTTAGTCACCAAGGTTAAAAAACGAATTTTGAAAACAAGGGGTTTTCAAGAAAAAGTTGAGATTATTTTTTTAGACTTTTTAAAACAAAAAAAAATAGCTAGTTGACTGAAACTTTATAGATACACCTATGATCTCAGACCACCACTAGGTGCAAAAAACACTTTTAAAAAATGGGAAGGTTTAAATTTTTGGTGAAAGTATGCGCCAATACTGTAGCCCGCCCAATGTTCACCAAGAATCTAGACTATTTATAACAGACGCACAATACGATTTGATTAAGAAACCATTTTTTTTTCGATTCCGCCTCTAACTGCGCTCCGACTTTTTTTTCAAAAAAAGCTGAAAAAATTTAAAATTTCAATCGAATGATAAAATCTTAGTTTAAACATGCGATTCGCCAATGGTTTTCTTGCTACAACCCATTCACTTATTATCATCCGATTTAAAACGCAAAACTTCCGAATTCGCCTCTAGTGGTCAAAACAGCTTATTTGGAGCCTCGCGCAAACCCTTACTCCTCCTTAAATATATAAATGGAAACTTTTCGACTTTGTACTCAAATTCACCGCAAGCCTAGATTAAGCTAAAATGTAGCCTCTTTTTTTATTTTTTTTCTCCAAAGTCTCAGGAACGACTTGTGAATTTCTAGTTTTTCGTTGAAAATTCTGAAATACTTTAATGAACTGGTATAAATTTTCTAAAAACCTACTTTATTTTAAAAAAAATCAGAAAAAATCCTACGACTTAAAAAACTCAGTGACGAATTCTCTACAAAATAAGGGCAATCAAAATTTAGTATTTTCCAGTAATACATCATTTTGGTGATAGTTCGCTAATACGAACCGAGAAAAAAAATTTGCAGACGTTTCGACAATTTATTTTTTGGGATATAATATAGGGGAAAATGGGTGGGTTTAGAAATCTGGTCGGGGAAAATGCATCCTTTACAAAGCCTGGCCAAAATACATGCAAGATTTGTATTTATTTTCATCAAAAACTAAAATCTTAATTTTATTTCGTTTCAAGACTTCTAAATGTTTTTTTAGTATTTTTCGAAAAATTTTTACTTTATAACTTTTGTAATACTTCAGTTTTGGTAAGTCCCAAGGTAAAATTCTAAAAATTCAAATTTCAAATTTTTTCAATCGCGCGGCACCTGGCGGAAAACAACTTTTTCAAAGCTCACATAGCTCATACTTGTAGCTTCATACAATCATGTCCCTTTAAATATAAAAAAAATGTCTTGGAGGGCTTTTGATGATCGGCTGACGCTCAAAACCCACTATTTTGAGATTTTTCCAAAAGATAAATTATCATTTTCTTGAAAAATTGATTTTTCAAAAAAAAACTAATCCAAGACCAAAGACGCGCCATAACTTCACAAACATACTAGTATGGTTTGTACAATCCACCTAAGTGGGTCTCTTCTTGCCGAAAAAATCGATCGATGGACACGAAAGGTATGGTTATCAAATTTTTTGGGAATTTTTTTGGGGGAATTTCGGAAGTTTTGCGTTTTTAATCGGATGATAATAAGTTAATGGGTTGTAGGCAAGAAACCTTGGCCGAACGCATGTTTAAACAAGATTTTTTATCATCGATTGAAATTTTCAATTTTTTTCAGTTTTTGGAAAAAAAAGTCGCGTGCGCAGTAGAGGCGGAATCGAAAAAAAATGTTCTTTCTTAATCAAAATCGTATTGTGCGTCTGTTATAAATAGTCCTTATGATTCTTGGTGAACATTGGGGGGGCATACCCAAGTACATTTTTTTTTATATCTACAGGGACATAATTGTAATGAAGCTACAAGTTAGAAAGCTGTAGTCTTGAAAAGTTGTTTTCCGCCAGGTGCCGCGCGATGAAAAATTTGAAATTTGATTTTTCAAATTTTACTTGGGACATTACCAAAACTTGAGTATTTTACAAAAGTATAAAGTGGAAAAAATTTTCAAAAAACTTAAAAAAACATTTGAGAATCTGAAACGAATAAAATAAGATTTTTTAGTTTTTGATGAAAATAAATACAAATCTTGCATGATATTTGGGCCAGGCTTGTAAAGGGATGGCATTCCCGACCAGAATTTTCTAAAACCATCACTCATTTTCCCTAGTATTATTCCAAAAAATATTGTCAGAAACGTCTGCAAATTTTTTTTCTGGTCGTATTAGCCAACTATCAGCCAAAATGAGTATTACTGGAAAATCTGAAATTTTTGATTGCCTATTTTGAGAGAATTCGTCACTGAGTTTTTTAGTCGAGGATTTTTCTGAATATTTTTTAAAAAATAAGTAGGTTTTTAGAAAATTTATACAGTTCATTTAAAGTAGTTCAGAATTCAACGAAACTAAGAATTCACAAGGTCCGTTCCTGAGACTTTGGAGAAGAAAAAATAAAAAAAGAGGACTACATTTGAAGCTTAATCTAGGCTTTGCGGTGAATTTGGATGTACAAATCGAAATTTTCCATATAATATTTAGGAGGAGTAAGGGTTTGCGCGAGGCTTCCCAAATAAGCTGTTTTGACCACTAGAGGCAAAATTTGAAAAAAGGCTTACATTTGGGTGATGTGGCATTTATATATTCATTCTTAATTGCAAATATTAATAAAAAGTGAAATGAGAAGATGCATGAGGATAAGCTTTTTAGAGCTTTTAGGGACGCCTACTGAAATTCATTTTTTGAGCGTAAGGTTAAAGTATCAGATTCGCTGAATAGTACTGGCAACTTCCTTAAGAGTTTACAGTATTCGAAAAAAAATAAATATTTCTAGAAGCCAGGTTTAGTAGAGTATTCGATTTAGAACCCTACAACTTCCTCAAAGAAAAGTATTTAATACAAATATAACGTAGGCCATATGCTGTGTTCCGACTATCCACTATTTGAGCCTCGCAATTCTACTTTAACGTCAATCCACCTACGGTTGGTGGGCGTGTATGACTCCTATTTTGCAGGATAAACATTTAAGGGGGATGAATTAATTTTAAATAACTTTCGTGTGCGTCTAAGGGGACAGAAAAATTTTTAGTTTGTCCACCAGAAAATCGAAAATTATTTTCCCCTACATTATTATGGGTATATTTTTTCATGCACTACATTTCTTTTTCGCAGCTACAATTTGAACGCCCCATTTTGTCCTCTTAGACGCACCTACTTTTCGAAAAATGGCCAATTTTTTGTTGTTTTTTTTCTTAGACCACACGACAGTAACAAATGTATGTAGATACCTGATTACTTTAAATCATCAAGATGTAGTTCTTGATTCCTTGTGGGTTCTTGTTTATAATCAGATTCTCCAAAACTACAATTCGTCTTTTATTTTTTTGTTTTCTAAGAATCATAATTTCCATTTTTTCGCTTTTTCCCCAATTATTTTTGAAACGACTCAGATTTTTTTTCTTTCTTCAAAAACATCATTTTTGATATTTTGTGTTTAGTCGATATTCAATTTTGAGTTCTGATCTGTATTTCGTCGTGAAATTCTTTTATTCGCATTTTCAACAATTTTGAATTATATCTCATTTACAATCTGAAATGAAATTAAAATTGATAAATTGTTAAGTTTTTTACAAATATTACAAAAACATTAAAAAACCAATTTATACCAGCGTGAGTCCTT
>SCLH01002027.1:26272-61091 GCA_004367855.1 Oikopleura vanhoeffeni | reverse complement strand
TCGTCGCATTAAAGGCAAAAATGTTTTCAATGACCAATTTGTAGGCAAAATACAAATCGTCGGACCAAAACATTACCTCTCTATGATATATTGGAACAAATTCTTGCATCCTAAAAAAAATAAAAGTGACGGATGGCTCGTCCAATCAGAAACGTGCTTACAAAAAATTAACGGAATTATTTTTTCCAAAAATGTATCTCCTCCTGAGTTTTTAGGTACAACAATAATTTATGACTCAATACACCGGACAGAAACGTGAAGCCAAAACACCAAGTTGAGTTTTTTTGAAAATTCTGAATTTGCCTCTCCAGTTATCACCAAAAACCTGTATTTTTCAACTTTTTTTCATACGGGAAATATTGTTTGAAATCTTCATTCCAAAATGCTTTCCTAGCATGTATCAAAATAAAAACGGTACCAAAAATGCTTGTAATTTTCCATATTTTCAGTAAAAAGGCATAAAAATAAAATTGGGAAAATTTTGTTCTTAGGCGCTCATTTGCGACGACCACCCCCTTAAAGGTTCAAATTTTTCCCGGTCCGAACCCTATCCATAGTCTATGGTTCTTGCAATCAAACTTGCTTGTCCAAATACATGAAAAATATTTTCGAAACGTTGCAACGCGTTCTTAAATATAAATTTGTAAAATAAAAATGTATATTGTAAGAATGCAATAGTGTCTAGAGGTAAATAAATAGATAATATTGCAATATACCGGTAAATACTGTTGTTTCTGCTATAAGGACACTCTATAAAAACAATTTGGGTAAAATATGTCCAAAAACTACGCTTTGAGATTTTGGTCCTTCCCTCTACAACATTTTGGGAAAAAATCCGAAGTACATTTTCAAAAATGTCTATAAAACACCTTGAACAGCAAAAAAAAGGTTCTTATATTTTTTTTGGGAAATTTATGGTTTTCTAAAAAATATGTGGGAAAATATCTAAGGACAGATTCATAAGGACAATTTGGGAAAATTAGCTTAGGACAATTTGGGAAAATTTAGCTAAGGACAATTTGGGAACATCTCACATGTCCTTATAGACAGAAACCACAGTAAATGTATTAACAATATAAAATTGATCGAAATTGAACTTTAACAGTTTATTGTATCATCAGGCGTCGACGTATTTTTCATCAATTAGCTGCTTTACCAACCGACGAAACTTCAATAGACCGAGTTCGCACAAAACGTACCCCGAAAAAAGATCGTAAGAAACAGGGTCAGAAACTGGCTGAAATATCGAAAATGCATGAGCAGACTCAACATATAAAAATGGAAAATGGAACGGTCAAGGTAGGCAAAATTGGACAACTCAACAAAATTGTACTACTGTGGGTCTTCGTCAAGCGGACACAAGCCTAATCGGGCAAAACCTACGCATTTTTTCTGAAAATCCGAAAAAGCGTTGGTCTAAGCAGACAAAACGGGAATTTTGACTATAAATTCAATATCCATAAAGATGTAGCGGACAAAACGGGATTTCCGATTCTTTCCTCTTGACCAAGACCCACAGTAGTAGTCTTAGATTTTTTTGAATATACTGTGGTATTCGTCTAGGAGGACTCCTTCTAAGAAGACAAAACGACAAGAAGTTGGCATTTTTGGCCATTATTCGAAAGTACGTCGTCTAAGAGGACAAAAACGGGGCGTTAAAATGGGTAGGGAGAAACAAAAAATTGTGGTGAAAAAAAAATTAATACCCATAATAATGTAGCGAAATTTTATTTTTTTTGTAGATGTGACGTCGTGGACAAAACTGGGCGTTATAATTAGCATGTCCACAATTAATATCGAATTATAGAAATAATGGGTGGATTCTTCTGAAACTTCTTGGGGGTATATGGAAAAATGGAAAATTTTTTTTGGTCTTCACGTGATCAAAATATAGCGATTTTTCGTATTTTCAGTATTTAATTATTTTAAAACAAATGCCACATCTGTAGTTTTTGGGTCAACGCCACTCATTGATGAAATTAACATACTTTTTGTAAAAAAATTTCGAAATTATGAATTCGATCCAAACTTCGATTTTTCGAGAAAAAAAACGTAAAAGTAAGAAAAAAAGAATGCTCATTTGATCCGCAAAAAATAATTTGATTAACAAATTAACCTCCTTGGTGAATTTAGGTATCACCAGTTTTTTGGTACATACATCTCTGATAGATGGTGTCATATAACACTGGCGTGTATTTTTTCAGCGCAACCCAAAAAGAAGTAGCAATCGGTATTTGTGCTGATTACGGGTTAACCGGTCATCGGATGGGTAAGAGACAAAGTCTATCATGGGTATCAACTCATTGACTCTGGGATACAATTATAATTTTTTAAATCGTATGTACCATTTTTCTACAAGTGGAAAAAAATTTTTGAATAAAAAAATTTGGAAGACGTTTCAGACAATTTTAAAAAAATTAAAATGTTGAACAGATATACTGTATTTTAAAATTGAATCCAACAAATCAGTATTTTCGAAACAATTTGAGTGGAACAATATCGAAGTGCTTTACGGGAATCGTGTCGAGGGACGAAAAGTTTATTTTTTGACGATCGAAAATTTTCAAAAATGAATAAATTTTAAGAAAATTTTTAATTAAAAGAGAGGATATCGTAACGCTTGCTAGAAAGTATCTCTGTTATGCGTCAAAGGCTGATTTCTTATTTGTATGTATAATTGTCTCTATCATCGATCGCCTGGGTTAAAAAAATCTTTTTGAAAATGATATGAAAAAAAGATATAATACGAACCCGGAATCAAAATGGATATATTTTAGGTCTAAAACCCGTCAAACATTTTTCCAGACATGCTTTAATCCGCATTAAAGATTAAAATTTCCAAATGAACTATCCTCTTCAAAATAAAACATCTTTCCCCTTTTAAAACATTAAAATAAATACTTTAAATAATGGGCACTTACGAAAGCCTTCTTTGGTCTCATTTTTTCGTCTTCTCTTTTCTATCATTTTTCTATGAACCACAAAATGCTCTTCGCGAATGACCTGGATCATTGATCTCATCGACATTTGAGTGCAGCGCCAACCTATGGCGCGACAATAGGAAGGCTGTTATTAAACGAAAAAAATTATTTGGCGCGAATGTTGAGAACCCCACACAAAAACAAGTATATTTTGAACAATTTATAAAGTATTAAATAATGATTCAAAAGTGAAACTGCGGCCAGCCATCTGGTTGAACTAGACCAATCAGAATGCTTCGATACTAATATCCTTGGAGTATGAATTATTAAGTCTTCAATCAATTCTGCGTTCACATATATGGCTCTTGATGAACAAACTTCGTTTAGTGGTGTTTATGATATCCCCTTCAGATATTATGCCTCAAAGTAATTTTCATAATCAGGCAACTTTGCGTGTAACTACACCGACTTTTCGGTATTATCCGCTTTTTTAGAAAATTCTTGGCGTCGAATTCTTATCTTTTCGAAATTCGTTAAAATTGGTGAGAAATTTTTGAAAACACTCCGAACATTTGAAAGAATGCTTTATTTTTTGGTTTAATTTTTTCTCTGATTTGTTTAAGATCAACGAAAAATACTTTATAGAGATGGGTTCTTCTTAAAAAACAAAGAAACAATGATCTTATGAGCTAAGCGCATTTGCGCACTTCGTTATTTTGATTACAGGTGTAATCAGGTCAAATTGCTACAAAGTACTTCAACACAGCAGCGTCGGGTGTACTTATTAAAGTTTTGGCCAAAATCCTGCACCGTCACGCCTGATCTCAACTTTACGCCCAATTTCACATATACGTACTTGAAATACGCGTATATGCGCGTTGATGTACGTATATGATATAAGCGCCGGAGAAATTTTATTGCTTCTGACTGGTCAACTTCAAGGCAACGATCTATCATTTATAATAAGTTAAAATCGCTTCAGTATGACAATTGTGGGTGATTTTTTGTCACAAATTGCGAGAGTGCTGTATTGAGAGTCAATAATACGTCCAAAAAGTGTTCATTAAACACACCATAATTCAAACACATACTTTCCGGCCGATAAGAAGACAAAATAAAGTAATTTATTAACATGAACGATGCTTCAATTAACGGCAAAAAAGCCCTAGAAAGTAAATTTGATAAATAAATATCGAATTTATTTCTAGGGGCCGTGGTTTGCCAATTTTTTATGGAATACACAAAAAAAACTTTCAGTCAAACTTGAAAGTAAATATTTTATTCGGGATCATTCTTGCATTAATACTGATTTCAGTCACTGTGTATTCGGATACCCAGTCGTCTCCTATATCCTCGTTTCCCTGAAATTGAATAGTGATTATTTGTTCTCGTGTACATCTCGAAAAGTTTTCATTTTTAGATACAAATGTCATACGTCTTAAATTGAATAGGTATACACGCCACTTGGGTTGAGCGCCAACCAATACAAACTAATTCGTTCGTGAACATTTTTTTTCGACAGATCGTAAATAAAAATATATAACCTCAGCTAAACTACCCATACACTTTGAACGAGGTTTTCAGTGATAAAAATATATCAATCTGCACACTTATGGCACCGCCTTAAAAATTAGTCTATTATTCGTATAGGATTCTCTCAATGACAACGTCATTTTAACGCAACTAAATTAACGCAAAAAAGACTCCCCCAGAAGTTGACTAACTAATTATACGTGCGGAATCACTTGCTGGGGCCTTAGATAGATGGTGAGAAACATTCACTCCTTTATTTTTTTAATTTTCAATATTAATTTCAAGAAGGCCGTGGATGAAGAAATCAAGTTGTGACGCAAAATTTCAAAACTATCTGTTTAGTTCAGGAGTTTTTTGAATTAAGAGCAGTGTAAAGATTGACACAAAGGGTTGTTAAGACAGTGGGGGGTGAAAATAGAATTTTCGGTCATTTATACCGCGCAGCAATGCTCACAACCAGGGTGGTCGTGGAACATGAGCACGGTCAACTTCCGCTGTATCTGCTGAAATCGTTACCTTCCGATCCATCTTGGCGGAGCAATAACTCTGTCATTCATCAAGATTTTTATGAAATTTTTTTGGCATGTGCAATTAATTGAGTCATTTATCCTTTGAAACCCTGGGCATGACAAAACACAACAAATATCAGATAAAAGTACCTTCGATTTTACATATTGTCAACGGCCAAAATTAATTTGGATTGATTACTATCGGTTGTGCGAGCACTTCATCACTAATTATTAATTAATATATTTATTTGGGTTAGATTACCAGACAGGCCAATCAGAATCAAGGCCAGCTAAAAAGTTTTTATAAGATGTGGGAATCGTTTTCCTAAATTACACGTTATAGAATCTTAAGCTGATTGCAACTCTTCAATCGATAAACTTTAAAGATTCTTGTGTATAAACATTTTGTTCACAAACGATCCAAATTTGACATTGTAAGCTTTCTTCATAAAGAAAAAGGTAAGGCTGTCTAATATAGGATCTATTGTGCGAGAATAGATTCCTCGATATTTCTGTTTTATACTGTAATACTATAGTGAATTGTGGAGTTAATTCAACTATCAACAGGTGATAAAAATAACAGTGCGTTAGAAAATGGTGTTACGCTCCGAATTCAATGCAAAAATTGGCGACGATGGATTATGACCAATAACGAGTTCGGCAAAGAGTTTTCAACTTAGACCCGTCGTTTGTGAAGGATGTGAGTTCTTTTTGAAAATGAATTTCCCCAAAAATCGTTACTAATGTTTAAGGGGTTCAAAAAGTTGGTCTAACGCTGGTGAAATCGAAATCAAATTCAACCGACCCCACGCGCTCGAGCATTCTCTCGTACCGGAGTTCGTTGCTCCCTTCTTCTGTGGATTACGCTCGATGGAGATTTCTTTCTCTGCAGAGTCAGGCTATTTCCAAGTTGTCCATACAAAATATTCATTACACGATACGTTTGTGAGAGGTCCGATTTTCTCATCTTAGAATTTTCTAACTGAAACAGTGGCGGTCATATGAGTATACAATTTATGAAAACCTTAAACTTCATAATATAAACTACTCAGTCGGAGGCAACCAAAAGAGCAATGTTGTTTTTCAGTCTGTTACGCATCTGTTCGGACTAGTGTAGGAACGTCCACTACCACATTAACCTTTTTGATATTTTATAAGCCTTCTTTCCAGCTGGATACATTAACTTTTGATCTCTGCCTTAATAATTCCGATTTAAACATGTCGCCAAAGACAGACGGGAAATAAACATTATCGGAATACAGGCCGTGATCAGTCAGCAGGAGCGTCGGAAAAAATTCACATATTGTCAATTTTTTAATTTTTCCCATATGATTGCCGGTGACAGCAATCGAAGTATTTAAGAATTTTTACTTTTCGAATAATTTCTCTCTATTTAGTTTTTTGCAATTTAGGAAAATAATTCTACAAAGTTTGTGGTAAATTCACAGCCTGAGTTTCAAGTGGCGAACTAATCACTTATTCTTCCAGAATGAATAATTATATTTTACACGTAAGTCCTATTTTTAAATTCACCTTTGGTTTATTCAACCACTTCGAAACCTCACGCGGTATACACAAAGTTTGATCTTATATATTTCTTTATGCCTTTTTGAATTAATCTGAATAGATGTGGGTTGAAGGGAGCAATCCCTAGACACTAATGCAGATCCCTTTCTACCACTCATGGTCCGTTGTTGAAGTCAAATAAAATGAAAACAAACTTGTCTGTTCCTAATCAGGCTGTATTACGTTTTAAATCAAGCTTTAAAATAAAATTTCGTAAGTATCGTCATACATTGATGTAAGACCTGGTAATAGTGAAACTCGAGAAACATTTTGATAACAGTTAAAAACGCGAAACAAAAGGCTTGTATTACAAAACTGGCAATAAAACGTTTATAAAAAGCAACAGATTTGCACGAGTTGACATATGCCTTTCATTGAAAAAAATGCAAAAATAATTAAAAAGAAATCGACTGGCGTTTTTAAGAAAAATTGAGAGTTTGTTTTAAAATATTTGGTTCTTATAAACACTTGGTGGTGGAATATTTTATATTCGAATATATTTTTTTTAGTATAGCCTCACAAGGTTTAAGATGTTAAATTATGATTCGATCAACTTCAAATTTTATATTCACCTTTTATATTATTTCAACATATACAATTATGTAATTTTCCAAAAAAGAGAATTTTCCGAAACAGAACACAGAACATACTATGTGAGAGCAAACCACAGACGTTCTGGCCTTTCTGCTACTCGCGATTCTCTGTCGCGAATAGTAAACATAAAGTTGCGCAGTAGGAAGTTTTCTTTAAATATTTTCGAAATAGACTTTCGGGACTCGAAAACAGTCAATGAAAATGCTGATAAGAAAGCGAAAACGTTGATAAAGAATTCTTGGTTAGAAAATGACCATTATTTGAACGGTAAATTTTCTGTTATGTTATGATAATTTGTTGTTTATAAAAATCTCACAATTTAATATTCGAAAAAAAAAATTATGAAAAGCAATTTTTATAGTCCAATTTGTCCTTATCTGTGAAACTATTTCGAATATTCGCATGTTTCTTTATTTTTATGATACATTTTCATGCTCGATACGTAGATGGCTTTCATTTTGAAAAATATTTGTAAGTTTCAATTAACCTAGCTTTTATTTTTTTTCCTTGATTAATTCCCGAAACATATATTTCATCTTATTATTCAAGTTTAAGTTTTTTGCATTCGAAATTTTTTAAAATCGCTGAAAATTGACAATTTTTTAGCTGGATTGCTCTTGGTGCTGCAGATCTTCTTCACGTTAACGTTGAGTCTTTTTAGTTCAAATAAAAAATGGCTTTTTTTGGAGTTGTTAAATTATCAATATTAAATATCCTTCACAAATTGACTAAAATTTTCCATTTTTCGATGATCTGTCGGTCACCGGCCTTGTTCAGTCTTTAATACCTCGACCAATGTCCAAAAATCCTTTATTCTGTAAAAATTCATTCTAAGTAATAAAGGTTACTCTTTAACTTAGCATCAGTACCGTCAATGCTCCAAATGTGCCAAATTTTGGTCAGTAGACGTTTTTTGATGAAACTAACTGTGATCAAAAGATAAAAAAAATAAAATTTTTGATAGATTGTTTTTCAAAATAAAATTCAAAAAACACACTGTTTTTTTTCAGTAAAATGTCCAATTTGCTAAAATGTTGTTTTCTTGTGTATTTATTAATTTTCTATAGTTTATGAAGAAATCCGCATCCTTTTGACGCAAAAAATTTTGGTCCGAACCAGTCTGGCAAAATTTTTCAAATAGGTAACTCAGATAAATTCCAAAAATGATTTTTTGAACTGGCCGCGCCATGGAAGGCGGACAGCACGCATGCAGAAAATTGTAGTTATAGTTTGCAACCGATGTACTGCATCCTCCAGACTTCCTCTCCAGACTGGCAAAAACTGTGCTAATTAAGCACATTTTTGTTTGTCCAAGTAATGACTCCCATATGGAGAGTTCCCATTTAGGGTGTCAGAACGATTGGAAATAGAAATTTCAAAACTCGAAAAATGGTATCGATGTTTTTTACCTATGCTGTAGAGAATTTTTTCTGGTCATTTTATAGACCAGGATTTTTTTTATGACACATTTTCAAAAAAAGAATAGATTTTAAGGTCAATTTTTCGTTGATTGTTTTAAGTGAACTGTATCCAGGTTGTGGTTGAAGCCCGTATGAAGTGCTAGAAGGCTGAATTTTTGGCCAGTGAAAATAAGCGTTTTTGTCGGCTACCTGTTTTTTTACTTGAGGGCGGGCGAACAACGTTCACGCTCTAACTGACCGGCTCAAAAGTTCAAGGTCAATTCTCAAGTTCATGCATATAGGACTTTGAGTACCCCAAAAGAATCGAAGGGTCGACTTTCTATCGAACGTATTAGGAACTATGGGTCACTAACTGAGACTGAAAGGTCGCTAGAGAGCAAAAACTGGTCACGACCCAGGTCTACCTCAAGTTCATCGTTTAGACTTGCAAGTACCGCTCAAAAGCATCGGAAGGTCGAATTCTGATCAACGTATTAGCAACTATGGGTCAAGTAAATGTAGCTGAAAGGTCGCTAGAGAGCAAAAAACTGGTCATAAGCTTAAGGTACCCTCAAGTTTATCTTATAGACAGCAAGACCCTCAAAAGAATCGGAAGGGTCGACTTATGATGACGTATTAGCACCTATTTGGTCAATATGTACTGAAAGTCGTAGAGAGCAACAGAATTTTTAAGGATGCTAAAGGGGGCTATCAGCACCGTGCTAGCTAAGCCGTCTGGACCAACTTCAAGCATGAATAGAAGCGCAACTTGATTAGTTATATGTCTATTAGAGTAGACTACTGATTATATTTTGCAAGTCCTTGTAACAAAAAATCGATCCTTCGAGAAGGGTTGGTTTGAAGATAGGAAATTTCCAATGAATGTGTTACGTGATAATGCTCAATCAGCAGGGTTTCAATCGTTGTTTTTCTGTGAAGTTGCGCGAAGCCAATAGAATTCCCGTTTAGCAAAGCCAGTTCATTAACCAATCATCTGGCCTTTATTCGGCGCCCGTTCAGAAGTCATCTCCGTCTTAAGCCTACTTGCCTAGGTGGTATTTCATATAATTAAGCTTGCTCTTTTTTTTCAAACACAAGAACATCAAATGGGAATCGAAAGATTTATATTTCCACAAATCTTCGCTGCATATTTGGCTTGAGGCATTTCCGGGAGCAGCAGGTAAATTTAATTATCAAGAGAAGTCTTTTTCCCCAAAAATTTAAATTTGTAATCACTTGATATAATAAATAAGAAAATTTCGAAAGAAAAACAATTTGTTGCAGTTATTTAAAGACGATATTGAAACGTCACAAAAGCCCAAAAAATTTGGAATTTATAACAGGTTCGAACTTTGAGCCGTCGTATACGAGAAAACGTTGGAATTCGACAAAAGTTTCCCATATTTTTTTTTTTCGGAAAATGAGCTACAGATTTCATGTGAATTTTAAATTTGAAAAAACACTGCAATCACATAGGTTTGTATAATTTGCATAAAGATTTTTTTTGATATGTATTTCATTCAAGACTGTGGCTTCTGTGATCATGATTTGCAAAAATTGGTGGTTGGTCTGCCAAAACAAATCATTTTCAAAAATATGCGAGAAAGTCAAAGAAAATCCAAAAAGAATATGGCCAGAAAGTAAAGTCAGTTATTCTCATGGCCGATAATACTCTACAGTCGAACGCGATCCGAATGCCATTTTTGTGAGAATTGGACCACATGTTTTCTGATGAAATTATGCTCGTCTTCATTTTCGGAAAGTTTGAATTTTATTTAATAGTACTTATGAAGGATGCAAAGTTTTGTCGGGAAGGACGATAAACTGTTGAAGATCGTTACATACAAACGAATTTGATCCGAAAATCTTGATTTCCGAATTCAATTTATAATATTCAGAAATTTAGATTTTTGCTCGTGCAGAACAAAATCGTCACAAAAATCTCAGAAAAAATACCAGATGTAACCTGAGGAATACTTCTAACACGAGCTGCTTGAAAGATTAACTATGCAGAATGTGATATACAGATCAGGTACAGATGACTAAGAGCAATGCATCTGAAATTCCGGATTTCAAACTGACCAAGTCAGTGAAACACAAGTACAAACTGATGAATATTTTCGGAAATCGTTCCAGAAAGTAGTCAGAATAGTCGATCTCGCAGACCACTTCAATTTATCACTATCAAATCTTGAATCAATTTTGCAAAATAAAAAGGGCTTATTGTATAAAATAAAAGTTTCGAATCTCGAACTGATACTAATCATTCAAAAGGCTCAGTATTAGTTGCAGGCAGATTAGCTGACCTATTTGTAAGAAGTTGGTCTGTTTCAGACCAACAGAAATTACTGAGCGACAAAATTTGGTAGAGTGTGCATTGCATAAATGTTTATGGCTTACAAAGACAAACCGTCTGGGTCTGAAAAATGAGATTCGTGAAAACGGATAGCGCGAGTCGACTTATTTAAACTTTCTACCACAACCGAAGAAAAAAAAAAAATCCGCCAGAAGCTGAAGGCTGGTATAAAGAACTAAATAAAAGTATTTGAGCTTATACTTTAATAATTTTTAATTTTGATTAGTACGACGGAGATCATCCGCAAACATATAAGCTCTTTTTTAAATAATTGTAAGATAATTCGGGCCTTTGAAAGACCACCGATAAAATCTCCATTATTAAGTTTATTTTTTTGGCTCTGTTGAGCTATCCTGAGGGTTAATCGAAATCAGTCCGTTTTACAGAAAACTCGAATGATATAAAAAAATTGGTGGCTCATATGTGCGAGAGAATCCCGTCAATTTCTAACAAAAATGTTTTCCAGCAAGTAATCTCTTAGAATTCTGCGACGTCGTCATTTTCGAGCCGTAATATTGAACTGATTTATCCAAAATTAGCGCATCGATAAACTTCTATTGTAATTCAAAGTAATATTAATATATACATATACTACGCGATCGTAGGTTATTTTACGACATTTGGTTACCCACCCCACCCGCAACATATTATGATTATCCAAGTGTCATTCGTTTTCTGATAAGTGGCCTCATAATACAAATCATGAAAGACATTCGGGTGACTGAAAAGATGTGCCATTCAATTCGGCGCCGATAAAAAAAATTATTAGACTTTACATAGGTTAATTTTATATTTGAAATTCCGTTTTTAATATTTTTGTAGGAACAAAACATGGGAAAACGATCGTGATCAATTGGGTCAAAAGTAAGAATTCGTATTAGGAACATTTGGACAATTCAATTGGGGTTTTGCCAGACGATTTGGAACTGGAAAGATTTACTAGAGTAAAATTTACGAACAAATACTATTATAACTTCTGAAATGAAGTCATATACTTACCGATTGTTTCACAGGACGAAAACATGGTAAACAACAGTAGCATGTGCTAACATCTACTGCCTAACAAGAATCTCGACCCAGACTTTTTCTTTCAATCAAAGGTCATAAAAAGGCATAAGACAAGATACAAATGGCCAAGGCAGAATTGTCACTGAGGGCAATAGACCAACTTGCAGTCAAATTTTTTATTTGCTACAACCAGTTGTCCTGCTTTCATGTCAATTTGTTACTAGATACCAAATTATTCGTGGGAAAAGTAATAAAGTGGTCACTCAAAAGTATCTTATTTCTGATTTTCTCCGTGTACACAAAGAGACCCTATTTCCTTAAAATAATTAAATCTTATCAAAAAAATAATATGTCTCACTATTGAAATCTTAATCATTCAGCACATTTGTAGATGACCCGTTTTTGCTGCTCTAGCGACCTTTCAGCTACATTATTGACCGCATATTGCTAATACGTTGATGCAGCTAATCGACCCTTCCGATCCTTTTGAGGGTACTTGCTAAGTCTAGAACGAGAACTTGAAGGTGAACCTTGGGTGTTTGACCAGTTTTTGCTCTCTAGCGCCTTTCAGTACATTATTGACCCAGTAGTTCCTAATACGTTCATTAGAAAGCTCCGACCCTTCCGTTCTTTTGGGGGTATTACAAGTGTATACGATGAACTGACCTTGGGTGTGTGACCAGTTTTTGCTCTGCTAGCCGATCTCTCAGCTACATATTGACTCCATAGGTTTTCCTAATACGTTAATTAGCACAAGTCGACCCTTGCCGATTCTTTTGGGGGTACCACGTCTATACTGACTGGAACTTGGAGATGACTTGAACCTTTGACCGGTCAATTTAGAGGCTCAACATATTGGTCCCCGACCCTCAATTAAAAAAACGGGTAGCCGAAAAACGCTTTAATTTTCATCAACTGGCTAAAATCAGCCTTCTAAGCACTTCATACGGGCTTCCACCAGAACCTGGATCCATTTACTTAAAAAATTCACGAAAAATTGACCTAAAATCGATTTTTTTTTGAAAAATTTTTCCTTAAAAAAAAAAATCCTAAGTCTAAATGACAAAAAAAATTCTCTACAGATATTTAAAAACATCGATGACCCAGTTTTTGAGTTTGATAATTCTCTATTTCAAATCGTCTCACCTATACTAACTAAATCGAAATATGGAGATAAATACAAAAAATCTCAACAGAGATTAACATTTATTCTTGCACACTGAATCAAAAAAAAATATTTCAAAAATTTTGGTCAAAATCTAGAAAAATTTTTGTCAGCAAAATTTTTATTCGATTTCCGGATTTTTTTTGGCTCTAAAATACATTAATAGGGTGTTAAAATGATCTGTGGAAAAATTCTAAGATCATGGATGGTAAAAAAATAATTTTCCGAAAATAAAATTAAAGGTTTAAAAATCGAGTTTTAACAGTGTGGAGTCAATCATGTGACTACTGGACCGGAAGTAATGCTCTGAAAGTATTTCTTGGAACTTCTCGGAACTCAAAAGTCTCAATGTAGGTTATCGGACATTTGAAAACATTCTGATCGACTAACCAGGCGCGGATTTTCGTTCGAAATTCAACTTTGCACATTTTTTCAGCGTATGATCAATAAAATTGAATTTTTTTGGTAGGTACGCTTGCTGGTACGCTTTTTATAAATTGGATATCCTTAAATGAAATTTTTTTCCTCCCCATAGGTAAGGTACCACATGAACACAACAAAAAATTAATAATTCCGACATTTTTTTCCGACCTTCAGATAAGGTGGACACCGTCTGTCCATTATATAATTTATTAAAAGTATATCAAGAAATAATAATAAAATTGACCGATAATTAAACTCCTTGATGTATAAAGATGACCAAAATATATTTGCAACTTGTGGCAACTTTTTGTAAATTTATTTTCGGATTACTTTTCGATCATTTTGAAAATTCTTGAATTATTTAATAAAAAGGGGAAAACTTGTTACTAATCACAACGTCAGATGATGCCTAATGGTTACTGCGCTTAGGCTTGCCGCGGTATATCTAGAAATTTGGCGCATCAAAAAACATCCGAAATCAGCAAAACCGTGGTTTCGGAAGTGATTCTCTAATATTTTTCTCTTCTGATAAATTTATGCGTTAATTCATGCGGCTATTTTTTTCTGGAAAGCACTGATCTGCTGCGGATACTAATAAACAGAGACTTTTAATCAATTTTTATGAATTGTTTTTTATTTTCCATGTTCCGGTAATGAAAGCCGATAAATACAAATACTAGAGACATGACCACTCTTATTTTTCTTGAAACAACTAAACTGATAATTCTTAGAATAATTTGATTAATCAATATTTTATTAAAAAACGATTGCGAACTTACCTCAGGTGTCCAATATTCTGTTGAAATATGAAGCTAAAATAGCAAAAAATTTAAGTAAATACCTCATTTAAAAAACAGTTTCTTCACTCAAATCTTCAAACTTTTTTTGAAGTGTATAAGGTAACCAATATTTTTTTTCAAAACGACAGTCTCGAGTTTAAAAATTATGAGCACACGTTTGGACCTGACCAGCTTTTTGAAAATCAGTTGATTGATGAAATTTTAACGCAGACACGTATTTTTGCTGGTTTTTTTGTGTTTAATCACAAATAATCCTCCGTATTCTGAATCAACAAGATTTTTTTTTCAAAATTGCTGCTGGAAAGTTACCTCAAATTCACTTTCATTTTAAACATCTTTTAAAAATTGTCGCGAGAAAAGAAGAAATAACCTTTATCTTTGAAAATAAATATTCTAAACTATTTATTTTGATTGTTTTCTGCTAAAAAAATTCAAAATTTGCATGATAAAAATTTCAAAGTGAACCAATTACGCAAAAACAGACCAGAAATGCAATATATATTCAAGGGGGTTAAGGGCGACGCTTTTGGATATTGATGACCTTGAGAAAAGATTGTGAAGATGACGAACATGTAAAGGGTAAAATAACAGAAATATATTAATGCTCTTAAACTAATTTTAAGTAAAACACACAAATAATTATTATTATTAATGACATTATATATTATTATTGATGACCGTACTCTTAAAATGACAGAAAACAAAATTCTCTACAAGGATAGGTTAAAAAAACATCGGGAATACCACATCTTTTGAGTTGAAACTCTTATTTCAAATCGTCACTCAGTAAGCACAACATTAGTGGATTAGAACACCAGCGCTAAATACAGATCAGGAAACGTTTTTTGAGATCGGAGTTCCGTTGGGAAAAAGGATAAGTTTCGTTATTAAGCGGAAGCGCTAATGAAAATGTGTCAAAATTGCCTTGACCATCCCCTCAGTTCACATTTCTGCTAATCATCTTATGCCTAACCGCTAACATGTAATCTGCATATTCCTGCAGTAGATAAGGGTCAATTCATACGTTTAAATTAAATATTATCCAACGCAAATAAATAAATTGAAGAAAATATCCCGCGCGCTATCAATGTTAATAAACAGATGAGAACAGATGTTAGTCGGTTGAGCTTGCTAGTTGTTTTTGTTTTTTCCATTTTGGGATTATTTGGACGTCGAAATGGCGTTGTGTAAAGCTTTATGATCGTAATTGCCCAGTTTTCTGTTTGATGACGCGTAAGAATTGTTTGCCTTGCTGATAGTCAAGAGGGTGTGACGGAGGTTACAGAACTTTGCAACGTAGCAAAATTGTTTTGAATCTCAAACAAAATGCGCGATTAAAAACTTTTATGTTGGAGAATCGCTTAGAAAACGCACCTCTTAAAAAAACATGTCTTTTTGAAAACGAATGTTGTTAAAGAATTTAGTAAGGGAAAATTAAAATTCTCGGTGTTTTTTTTAATGAAATTGTAAAAAAAAAATGATGAGCTTCGAAAAATGTTCTAAATACTCGTAATCCTGGTCGCCTTCGTCTCGAGGCCGTCTATTCGTGGTCAAAGTAGACCGGGGCTAGGTTTGTTTTGGAGAAAATTTAAAATTAAATTTTTAAAAATAAATGCACAAATATGTGCAGAAATATGTGTACAAAATGAACTAAAAATTTGGTCTTTTGAAAACGAAATTGAAATTCCTATTTTATTAAGAAAAAAATAGCAAATATTCCATGCTAGGGTCGGGGATTTGAACCCGAGGTCTCAATCGTGATGATTTGCTTTCGCCGCGTAAGCTAACGCTAGGTTTGTCAGTTATTTTGCTAGTTTTTTGTTAAAGCACAAAAATACGAGCAATTTTGAATATGATAGTGCGATATTAAGAAAATTTAAAGTCCATTGTAAGGGAGTGGTTGTCGCTGATTTGCCCTGTTTTAAAGAATCGGTTTCTCTGGGCTAAATATCTATGGTGGAATCCCAAAAACTTTTCTTAAACGTTAAGAACAACTCTTCGCTATTTATGGCTGGAATGGAGTCAAAACTCGGCTGCAACGTCAAATATTAATAGAAATTTGTAAAATTTTTTATTTTTGATTTCAGTCGATTTTATTGTTTCCTGATATGCTAATGAATAGCCAATCTTTTATAAACTTCTTCTTTGATAAATTCGTCCTCTATTTTTTCCGCATCATAAACCGTCATAAATTGCGCAACTTTCTCCATGAGAGGGCGCGAGAGAACTTTTAAATTTACTTCGGAAATAATTTTGGCGGTTTCTTTAGCAGAATAATTGACCAGTTGATCCATTTGTAGAAAATCGGCAGAAACCAGAACTGNTCAAAAATGAATAAATTTTAAGAAAATTTTTAATTTTTGAAATTTCTATAAAACTTTTAATTTTTGAAAAAACATTTTAATTGAAAATACTTTCAAATTAAGGATTTTATGCAAATTTTTTTTTGCGCATTTAGAGCAAGATGAAAACATTAATTTAATTTATATTTTGGAGGAAATGAGTCTCAAAAAATTTTGATTTTGAACATCATTTTCAAATTTTTAAAAACGCTTTAAGAAAGTTCTCAAAATCTTAATGTAAATTTTGATTCAAAAATTGGCGACTTTTCAAGCAAAAAAATAATAAATTTTTCAAAATTAAAAAAATCAATTTTGTAGGATTTTTATATTTTTTGCTAAATTGAAAAATGTTTTTATTGATTGAAGGAAAATTTACCTTTTTAAAGAATTTTTCCCTTGTCTCATAAAAATGTGGTCAATTATCTTTTAAAAAATGAAAATTTTTTCTTGAAATTTGAAAAATGTTATAGACAATTTTACAACTCACCTTATTTTTTGATATTCTAAAATTGAATTATTAATTGTAAAAACGTTTACGAAATATGTTTTAAACCCTTGGAAGCTCCAAATTTATTTATTCGCAGAGGCTCCCGGACCAACTTAGGGGGTTATTACGCAATAGATTTTCACTTAAAATTTGCTCCCACTAATTCGGCAAAAAAATAAGAATGAAGCTTGGTCTTAGACTTTTTTGAGCACTGGTTTGCTCACTAGGTGGCTTCAAGAGAAAAAGTTCTAGGGCATGTTATAACTGCTCTCCAGGCTACCTGCAAGCCCAAATTACTAATTATTTTCGTTGTGACTAGAAATTAGTGAATCTAGCGTTATGCAAAGCAAAAAAAAAATTTGTTAACTGGTTACAGTAGATAACCTGAAAAAAACTTGAAAAAACATATTTTTTATTTTTCAAACGTCTTTCCACTAGGCGGTGTTGAACTTGAAACCAAATAGTGTTGCCCATCAAATTTCAGAACCTAAACTAGTGTTTGGCGAGCAAATTATTCTAATAATTATTTCTAAAATTATTTTATTTTGAAATGTTGGAAAAAAAAATTTTTTGAACAAAAAAATTTTTCTCAGAAAAAAGTCATAATTAATTTAAAAAGTGATGATATACTCAAATTTTCTCAGGATTTCAAAAAAAAAACATGTTTTTAATTGTCTAGATATCTGATAGTAGTACTTGCCATATACAAATCTAGAATTTAAGAGGAATACTATGATTTCAAAATGAGTTTATTTTGAACCACAATTATCAAACGGCAGTTAAAATACAGACCAATAAAGATAAAATTAAGAAACGCCAAAACTTCGAGCTGTCAAATAATAAGGAGAAAATAGTGTAAATTAACTGCTGTCAATAATGTGCAACAAAGATAATATACATGTATAAGAGTTTTTCACAGTATTTGTTAATCTACTTGTTAATGCAATGAAACAAGACGTAGCTAAAGATATTTAATTTGAACAATTATATATTCAAATTTAGATTTTAGATTTTTTTTGTGAGTCTTCTTTATATGCTGTACAGACACATTATCAGAATTTTTGTACTTGATTAGAAATTACGGTAAAACGGCGATGGCCCATAACTCGCCACGAATAGCAGCGCAGCTGCCCTATAAAATATCTCAGGGAAAGACTGGGTCTCATAAAGCTTAATCAGTAGTATTGCCTGCCAAAAATGAGCAGTTTTAGGGGTTTTCAGTCGGCCTAATTTTTTTTTTTAAGTGGTCGTAAATGTTCGAAAAAAATTTGTGAAAATTGGAAAAAGACTGGACAGTAATATTCTTGGTGGCAACCAGAATATTGAGCTTATAGTTGACCAAAATATCTCTGATTTCTAAAGGGTTTCCGTTCGTCAGAATTTTTATTTATTTTAAATGCCAATTAGATCGGTTTAGCAAGAAGAATGCAATGCCCGCCGCTGATTCGTCGGATTTTTGAGCCTGCGTATTATGAGAGATTTTTGTCCGTCGCTTGTGAAATTGGGCTTATCCGAGAAAAAAAACCTAGTCGCATAATAGGGTGTCACCGTCATTCGACTCAGAAAAAGTCGAACTGAGAATTTTCAGTACTCCTATCGTGTTCCTTGCTAAAATTTCGATTCGATAAACCTGTCATGGATTTTTAAAGGTGAGTAAATATATTTTAAATTCAAATAAGAGGTATTCACTAGGCGTTTTTAGACGCGAAAGATTTGACTGCCACCACAGATAAACAGTATAAGATATCACAAAACATTTTTTTGCATTCGACTGAAAAAGCTTAGGCCAAAAATAATTTATTTTTTGCTCTGTTGAAATCTCGAAAAACATTTTTAAGGGGTGTAACAGCAGACTGGAAGCGTTCAATTTAACTTACGAAAATAATAGTGTTATTTTTTTTGCTTATTATATGTAGCTGACCGAATAAATGTATTCAGCTTATAAAAATTTTTTATTATTTTAGGAAAGATTTGAGTTCGATTTTCATTTTTTGAATTTCGTAAAAATTTCAAAAAAATTCAAACTATATGAAAATTTTCGCATTTTTTCGCTGTCCAAAATTTTTTCTGATTGTTTTTTTTAAATCTATGAATAAAAACAAAAAAATTGCCACTTTAACTTTTTCATGCATGCTGTCTACATATTTTCTGACTGCTGTTTGAAAAATCATGAATGTTTATTTGTTCATTTTTGTCGACTTTAGAAATATTATGAAATTTTCCGCAAATCAAGTCCAAAATTTTTATTAGTGGTTTTTTTGACTCCTATAAAAAATCAGGCCGAATCACTAGTGAATTTTCTGGTATCTATTTTCGTATTCAACATGCAAGGGTCAAGGGGATTCATTTTTCTGAAACATTCGATGAAATTTTTAACCTTTAGGAACCGGAGTGCCATTTTGGCAGCAATTTGATAAAAATTTTATTTTAAAAATCTGTATAAAATTGTGTGTAATAGGCGCTTTAACTTTAAGTGAGACATTTTTTAATATCAAACTGCAATTGAAGGTCAATTTTTCTCAAAAAAGTTGTTTTTCTCTATTTGCCATTTTTGACCATTTTTCATGGAAAAAACTTTTATATGAAGGAAATTTTTTTGCCGTATAAAACAGACTTTTAGCGCACTACACCCGACAATGTCTTGAAGTTTATTAATATCCTTTTAAAAAAAATCCCTCGGGTCTAGTATGAAAGGATGCATGAAAAGTGTTTTTGATAATTTTCCAGATAATTAAGTATGTTAAAAAATAAAAAATAAACGTTTGCAGGAATGACACTTTTATTGTAGATAAAAATAAAAAATAAATTTTTCACATTTTTTTTCTTTCAATCGCTCGAAAAAATGTACCCAATCTGCACGATGCTCATCCCCTTTAAAAACAAGTAGACTTCACGACCTTTTTAAGTTTCCAGTTGAATGCCAAAAAAACGTTGTTGAGATCCTTATACGGTCGTCTGTAGTGAAACAGTTAAAGCTTGTCGAATTCTGGAAAAATTACATTATTGCATTGTCGAATAAGCCATTATTTTTTAAACAAAATGGAAAAACATTCATTTGTTTATTATATTTTGGAACTATTTTTCAAATGCCATTTTCGAATAAAGTCGTCCCCCTATGTCACAGTACAGAAAAAATGCAAAGAGTGTTTGTCAGGAAAAAAATAGGGTGGTGAGAGAAGATTAGGGTTCCGTAGGAACCTATTCTTCTGCCACCAACCCTAGTTTTTTGTGACAAAAGTTTCCATGCCCAAGTGTACCACAATAGTTTTATGAATTACAAGATACAATCTATCTTGAAAAGTTAGAACTAGGCGTTAGGGTAAACCTCGTGTCAGTGTACACGGTATAAAAACGACCCAAAGCTGTTTCTGGAAGGTGAGGGTTAAAAAATAGGGTTGTGTGTTCCGCAGAACAAACGGACATATTTTTTAACAATAAACCATAGTTTCTTTTCGAGAAAAGTTTTGCCATACCACAAGTGTACACAATAAAAAGGTTAACGCCCGGCAGGGGCCCGCGGAGGCAATACTATTTAAATATTATTCAATGATGAAATTATATTGCACAAAAATTACTATTGATATAGATTGTATGATTTGAAGTGTAATTTTTTTGCGAAGCCGTGAAAAAACGCAAAATTTTATCTCTGCCATAAAGATTTGACAACGTTTTAAAAAGTGATAACATTCGCTGATTTAAAATTATAATCGAATTTCGGAACTGCAGATTTTGAAATTGTATTGTGTGAGATTTAAACAATTTTGCGAAAAAAAAACAATAAATGATTTTATTTATTTTTCAAATATTTTTGTAGATTTTTAGTGAGATTTTCCGAAAAAATCTAGAATTCATATAGTATTTTAACCAACGGTGCTCTGAATTTGTTTTTAAACTTGCATAAAAAAAGATGAAAAAACTTAGTTATCGTAAAATTTCTTAAAATCAGCAAATTTTTTTTAAAAATTAAAACATAAGCGATAATCGCTTAGCGATTGTTACCGATTAACCACGTTTTCAGATTCAAATGCAATAGTTTGGTTTTATCATAGTTTTGCCCAAAAAATCACGATATAAATTGTGATTATCTTAGATTATCTTTAAAATTTATATTTCTTGGGAAATTATTTTTAAATAAATCTATTCCTGCTGAAATAATACAACTAAAAACAGTTTAGAATTAGTTTATTTACAATATACACATTATATAAATGTATACATAAACGGTTTTGCTTATTCAGCATCTTCAGAATTATAGAATTAACAGTTTAGAAGTATTGCGAATTAACACATAGTTATCAGAATAATTTTAGACACTGTGTCGATTAGGTTTCGATTACTTCAGTCGAAGTGTCACTCGAATCAGACAATTCAAACTTGTTTTTTTTCTTTGGTTTTTTTTTCTTTTTTTTTCTTTTTTTTTTTTTTTTTTTTTTTTTTTTTTTTTTTTTTTTTTCCTTTTTTAACATTATTTGCAAAAAGAAAATCATTAAAATAACTGATAACAAAATATTCGCGAAATATTCAGTAAAATTTCCCCCTATTGCGCCCTATATAGGCGCCCCCATGTATGCCTCTGGCGGAATCCCCTCTTGAAATTTAGGCATAATCTTTCGCAGACTGTTTTGCGCGAAATTGATTGTAGAATTATACGTATTGTAAAACTTGTATTTTTTGGAATATAGCAAGTAATTTTTGTTTTAAGATTATTTCCGATTGGAGAGACGACAGAGAAAAAGAGGAAGATTTGGACTGGAGTTTTCAATTTTGGACTGCGAATACACCAAGACCCGAAAAGATGTAATTTAAAAAAAGTAAATAAGGGGGGGGGGGGGGGGGGGCATTATTTTTTTTGTATTGACGACGAAACCCGAAACTTAATTTTTGGCCATAATTAAGCTTTTTTGAGAACCAAAAATTGCCCCTAGATGTTTGTTTATGCTTCTATTTTTTTAGTGATATATTGGATATCTCGGGTAATATTTATGTTCTTCCTAAAAAAATTCCGAGAAAAAATATCACTTCTAAATTTATTTTCCGTAAAAAATTCCGTTTTTTGGTAGCTTATCACAGTAAAATGTTTGTCAGAAAAAGGTTTAATTATTTTCCTTAATTTGTCAAAAAATGTCCGCCAATTTATACCGAGAATGACTAATTCATTAAAATGAAATTTCAAAGCGGTCCAAAATTTCCATTTTGACAGATTTCATGTAATCGTCGCGCCCTTAGGCGCTTGCGATTACTTTTGTTTGGGCCGGAGTTATGGGGCCCGTAAGCATAAAACTGGTACGTTTTTTTTTGAATTGATTTTTTTTTAGATAATTTCTGTATTTTTCCCATTTCAATGTAAAAGATTAACTTGTTCTTGCTACTATTCGGAAATTAGCCCAATTCTGGCAAAGAATTGACAAATTCCACGTAACCGGCTTTACCCTCATTATAATTAAGTTACAAGGCTGACGCCAAAACGCGCTCTGTGACACGGGTTCGCGATACTATGAAGAGCAGTTTTTTTGATTATATTAGACCACCAACATGGCATTGAAATGCTTCATTGGGCGACGTACTTTCCGTGCTGAAAAAATGGTTCAATAAAATTTTAAATTAAACAATTCGCATATAAAATTTTTTCAATAACTTCAAACATTTTTTTTCTCCATATTTATTAACACCAAAAAAATTTTCGTCGCTGCAACATTCAAGTAAACTGGGCAATCGAATTATTTAAGGATGGTTCCCAACGGCAGTTTAACCATGAGAAAAAATAAATTTTTTATAGCAATATTATTATTAATTTTTTATACAATAAATTACTTTTGGAAGTGCCTATCTAATGACATATTTTTTATTTTCCAGAGATAATTAGAACCACTAAATTGGTATGTGGTTGACCGCCTTTTTATTATTTGTAAGCGGAAAGTGCGGAAACAAAAGGTGGCGTGATATGACTCGAGTTATTTTGATTTGTACAAGGATCAGATAAAATTGTTCATTTTACAGAATAGCTCAGAATTGTTTTTCTACTTAATTATTGTTCACAAAGAACAATTTATACTTTTAGTTAAGTACAGGATTATCTATATTAACCCTGAATTTTCACGAATTTCTTGCAAATTTTTCCTCAATTTGAACTTTGAGAACGTCTCTAGAAATTAAAACGAGTCGAAAGATATCAAAAATCGCGACTAAATTAAAATTTATGCCGTGAATGTTGATTAGACTTGGTAAAACCGAAAAATTAAACTTATGATAGTTATCTCAAAACGAAACTTCTAGCGTACCCACCTGTAAAAATATCGATTTTTCCAGATTTCTAGAGTTTGAATAGTTTTTTTTCGGATCTGACTAAAATTAAAATATGATCATAAAGTGTTTGGAATATGTCTGTTAACTTTACAATATTTTTGTATGTTAGTTAGCTTCAAACGAACTTGTCGCAAATCTGAAATTTCGTTTTTCAATCATTGTGTTGCGTAGGTTAAAATTTTTCAAGGCACCTCAAAATTTCAAAAAATCAACAGGGAGATTTCGTTTATCAGTGTCAAACATTCAAGTCTATAACTCAAGCCGTTTCCCGTAGGTACCCAAGTTTGAAAAAAACCCTAAAAACGCCGATGGGAAACCTCCTTAAGGCTTTGCCTTCTAGATGAAAAAACATTTTTTTCACCATTTACGCAAGTTTCTCTTCGAAAAATAAAAGTGAGTCAGAACATCAGAACATAAAAATCAAAAAAAAAAATTTTCCCAACATTTCAATATAAAATAATTCTAGAAATAATATTTAGAATAATTTTGCTCGGCCAAAACACTAGTTTAGGTTCTGGAAAATTTGATGGGCAACAAATTATTTGGTCTCAAGTTCAACACCGCCTAGTGGAGAGCGTTTGAAGAAAATAAAAATATTTTTTTTTTTCAGGTTTTTTCAGGTTATCTACTTACCAGGATAACAAAATTTTTTTTGCTATGCCATACGCTAATTCACTAAATCTCTAGTCACAACGAAAATAATTAGTAATTTGGCTTTGCAGGTGAGCCTGGAGAGCAGTTATAACATGCCCTAGAATTTTCTCTTCAACGCCACCTAGTGAAGCAAAACAGTGATCAAAAAAGTCTAAGACCAAGCCTCATTCTTATTTTTTTTGCCGAATTAGGGGAGAAAAATTGTTTAAGGAAAAATTCTATTTGCGTTACATAACCCCCTTAAGGGTATGGTGGTGTCTACATTTTCTTACAGTTATTATGTCATAAAAATGCACCAAATCAGTCGTGATGTTTTAAAGCCACAAAAACACCCAATAAGAAAAAAAAAAAAATTTCGAAATTTCGCGTTTTTTCGATTTTTTTCTAAGTATTTTTTACAAAGATATATGTTAAAAATAACGTTTGCTGTCAATTTGCCAACTAAAACTTCAAAATATTGCTTGCAGTAGCCAACTTTCTCTTCAGTGTTTCCTCAGCTTTCTTTTGAGCCTACTTTCGAAAAAATCGAAGCACATTTTTTTCGGAAATTTTTTCACGTGACTTGAAAACATTCATTATTTTGTCGTTTTGGTCGAAATTTTGACAAAAACGCCCCAGTAAAAGTTTTCTGTTTGTTTAGAAGCTAAGCTTTGGCGCAAGAAAAATTTGGAGTTAAATTTTGAAATTTAACCTAGGGAGGAGATAATTTCCGATTAAAAAAGTCCAAAAAACCGCGTATTTTGGACCGCGTTTTTGTACGTATTTGAGAATAAATATAGCCACTTATCGACAAAAGCTACCAGCAAAGTTTGGTATACTTAAATTATTTACGCGTTATGTTAAAATTTAGCGTTTATTCAAAATATAACCTCAGAGGAGTAGAATTTCCGTTTTTGGCTTAGGTGGCTCTTGTGCCGCTTATGTGTGAAGGGTGTGGTCAATACAAAAAAGTTTTGGCAAATTTTATTCTCAAGTTGAGGGCTAGTTCTACAAACTGGGTAATCTGAATTATATCTCAAGGCCTCTGTTCGCGCTAAGTATTTTATCGAGAATATGTTCAAATTAGGAACCACCATTACCTAAGTGGTCCGACTTGACAACTTATTAGGAAAAAGACTACATCTAAAAAAAAGATGTGAATTGTCTCATTTTCGTTAGAAGGCCCAAATAAATAGATAATTAATCAGATTTGAAATTTTATATAAAAAACGGTCGAAACGAGCAGCAAAAGATTAAGTTTGATCACTTACTTTCCATTGAAACATGAGGATTTTCAAAAACATTTCTTTCCTTTATTCTCACTAATCAGACCCTGCTTTCATAATTGCTTCTTAGATTTGTAAATTATCTTGCCCGTTTTCTCCAAAAACGACGATTTGCAGCGCGATTGATCAGAAAACTCAAAAAAAATTACACTGTCAAAAATATTTTTTTTCAGAATGAACAAAATGTTATCCTTAGTTCAAATAAAAATTCCGAGCTCTTTAGCCCTCGAAAATTTTACGATTTGATTATTTAATTTTGTAATTTAATTCACGTTAAAATTTTTGAAGTGTAAAACTTTCGATTTTGATTTATTCAATGTCTGAACTTATTTTTTTTGATCTTTTTTATTGAATTATTTTCATATTTTTTCAAAAATTACTGGAAGAAATAAAAAGAGAGGCGGTCATATTTTGTATAATTTCGAATTCTTAAATTTTTTTAAACTTTCTATTCACAAATTTTTCTGTAATTTCAAAATGGTGGGTTAACAAAAAAATTCCAAAAATTGTGCGGCGTTTCAGGCCTGATTAAAGAAAATGAAAAAAAAAAATTTCCACCAAATTTTTGAAATACTTGGAAAAAAATTTCAAAATACCAAAGCTTTCAAAAAATCATAAACTGTAAAATTAATGACCGAACTCAATTTTATTGCGCCACATTTGGCTTGTATCTTTAGCTTCTCTAGCGCTATTTTCATTTTTAGAGCATTTTCAGTAATTTTTTTATAAATGACAAAAACGACAAAATTTTTTTCTGTCTTTTTAGACGAATAGCACAGTATTATTTCCATTTATGAAATTTTAAGTGCGTAATTACTTATTAGTGTTAAATTCAAGCTAATTAACAAGCACTTTGAGCCAAGAGGTCAGGAATAATACATCTACTGTGGGTTTTCGCCAGAGACAAAACGGGGAAAACATACGCATTTTTTCTGAAAAACCTTGGTCTAAGCGACAAACGGAAATTCCGAATTCTGTCTGCTTGGACAAAAACCCACCAGTATCCAAATTTCTGTCTTTCCGCTACTGTGGTGTGCGTCTATAAGGGACAATATGGCAAAATACGGGCCAAAACCTACGCTTTTTCGTTAAAAATATGGGAAGAGCAAAAAAAAAAGGTCTTCACTATTTTCTCCCAAAATATTCTGTATTATTAAAGGAATGACCTCCTTTGGCTTATGTTTTCAAGCCTCTTCATTGTCATTTTGGAAATTTTTAGAAGGCGCAATTTTAAAAAATTAGGACCAATATGGCACCCAAAAGCTAAGGACATCATGGCAAAATCTCAGCTGTCCTTTATAGACGCAAACCACAGTTAGTCATTTTTTGGTAGATCGTAATTCGCCAGAAAATGTAATTTCGTCGAAAAATCGAAAATTTCAATCTGTTTCAAATATAAAGACAACTTTTTTGTAAAAATTTCTTTCGGCTCATCGTTTTCAGTGCCAAATTTTAATATGATAAGATACAAAACATAATTTCTCAATAGTTTATTCTAGAAATTTTGTCCAAAAAGCACTATTTTTCATAAAAGGGGTTTTTTAGCCTCAACTTTTGATTAATCTTCGACAATAAAAAACCATGAAATATTTGGTTTTACGGATGAAATTTCACCACTGAAAAGATGCCAAGACCAATTTTTACGTTAAAATTGTCTTTATATTTTAAAAATCGAAATTTCGATTTTTCGACGAATTACATGGCTGCGAATTACTATCTACCCGTCATTTTTAACAGTTGTAAATTAATCATTATATATTAATGTTTATACGATTTCTATTTTTATTAAATTTTACAATTTTATAACATTTTACACCCTGTGACAAAAATGGAAATGGATAAAAATTATAATGCAAAATGAATGATATATATATTTTAAGTTTAAATTTTACTACCGACCCGCAATTTGTCAAACTGAATTTCAACAAATATTTCATGAAATAATGGGAAAATATGAGCTTCGGCTAACCATGACAAATTTTTCTTATCATCATTTTCGGCAGACTTTTGATAGTAAATTTCAAAAAAGAGGTTAAAAAAAAAGTGTCGACAGTTAGACTATGTCACATAGGCTATGTCACATAGCTTAGGGGAAACAACACCTGAAAAATTGATTAAAATTTTATAACAAAATAAAAATATTCAGCTAATTAAGAACAAAAATCAAAGCTTCGAGAAACAATATCGCCGTTTTGCTGATATTTAGCAATTAAAGTTTAGTTTTTTCAGAAAATGTCCCAAGTAATAAATAATAGCAACTTAAATTGCTGATTTACAAACATTTACACCCATAAACGTAAAACACAAGCATTTTTTCTTCTCCCCCCCTTTGTCTACCCCCCTTTTTCCCAGGCCGAATAATTGGCAAAAAAAATAATTTGTGTAGAATTTCTCCGATTAAAATAATGTAATTCTAGGTACAAGGAGAAACCGATAAACTTCCCAGCAGATGAGCACATTAAAAATTAATTTGAGCAAACTTTGACATCGAGAAACCTTCGAAGGTTCAGATTTGCCGATGGCGACTCTACGCTAGAGCGACGAACTGACCAAGTAAGATCAACATCAATACTATTCAGATGTCACAAAGAATTGACTTCAAGAAGTCGTTGATGGAACATTGTAGCTAATATGGGTATGACATGAGTAGTTGCGACCTTTTCATGATTTTTTCGAAATCAGGGGTATATTTCAAAACAAACGCGTGGCCATTCACATAGACATTTGAAATAAAAAATTTTGATAGTCAAAGCATGTTTACCAATCTTTATTTGCCCATCTTGTAGGAATTTGTTGGGGTCATTTGTAAGGGGGGTGGTCAACGCCAAATCTGGACAAAAAGTCTAATTAATGTTATGTTTTCTAGAAAGTTCAAAACTTAGTACCGCGTTAACCGGTCACCCGGTGTTTTTTTTTTGTTTTTTGTTTTTTTTTTTTTTTTTTTTTTCACTTTCAAATAGCATAAAATTGTCAGGTATCAACGTCATTGGCTGCCTTAAGACAAGTGAATTTCTGGATTCGGATACATCTCGCAAAACATCGATGCGCAACGGATGGCTTATCAAAAGAAAATATCGCCCATATTTCTGCATTTGAAATCAACTAAGTGGCTATTTTAGAGTCCTTACGACCTCGAAAGTCTATTCTAGAAATTAGTCTTTTTGTGGGGCATTCGATTTTGAGGCTTAATTTTCATCGCAGAAATATCAAAATTATATTTTCTGAAACTGCATTGAATTCTGCGTCCGCATAGATTAGGGAAAATTTTATTTTGAATAAAAAATTGAAAAAAAAAGATTCCCGGGACTAAAATTTAATTTGACCTGTGACGTCGACCCTCTCTGGAAGAGAACTAGAAGTTTAATCAGAATTATGTGAGATCATGGTATGGACGAGTGTTTGGCTTGATCCATTTGTAGAAAATCGGCAGAAACCAGAACTGAAATTTTTTTCTCAAAATGTTCAAGTTGGAAAAAATACTTAATACTTCTGTGCTGTCAAGTCAGTCTATACAGGGGGGGCAATATCGCCGGAAGTTTTGTTACCAAAAATTTTGGCGTAATTGGCACATTCGGCAATATTGGGCCCTCCCATTGTTCTGGGAGCCTATATCGCAGGATTTTTCCCAAATAACGTAGGGTTTCGGCAAAAATTTCGGTGATTTCTACAAATTCGGCGATATTGCCTCCCCCCCACTGTATATGGTTTTGCCGTTTTGTCATAAATTTGCCAAATTTGAGCCAGTATTTAAAAAGAAATTTTCTCTAGTTTTTAGGGTGCTAATTTTTTTCGATTCCGTATAGCTTGTACATTATAGATCAAAATATTTTCGAAAGGTATCCAATTTTCTAATATAAAGGTTAAAAACGCCATTATTACAGTAGTACTGCATATTTTCAAAAAATTGTCGTCGATTTTTTTAAAGTTTGATACAGGGGGGGACAATATTGCCAAAATTTTTTGGTAAAAAAATTCGGCAATATTGGCACATTCGGAAATATTGGGCACTTTCGGCAAATTCTGCAATATTGGGCACTTTTGGCAATATGGGAACAGGAATTATTTTAGCTAAAAATGTTGATTTTGCGTAGGTTAATCTCGGCAATATCAGCACATTCGGCAATATTGGGCCGGAGCTATTGGCCCCCTGTAATATGATATTATTAATATCAGAATAACAAAGATTTTTTTTTATAAAAAATTATGATGTAAAATGAAATTTAATTCTTAAAAAATTGTTTTGATAAAAATTAATCAAAAAAAAACGGAATTTATAAAAGTTTGACGACAAATGAAATTATGAAGAAAATATATTCGCCCTATTTTCGTGGATTCTTTTTTATAATTTTCCTCAAAATTTTAATCGAAAAATTTTTCCTGGTATTATATTCGCATCTGTTAATTTAAATTGTGTTTCAATCTCATTTCTTTTGACCCATTTCATAAGCCATCCAAAAATGTCGACATCACAATGAACAGAAATATCAATCTCATTTAGTGCTGATTCTTCTTCTGGCAAATATTCACTAAAATATTTCATTTCCATCACAAGAAGTGATCTTCCGCAGTGGAAATCAGTCTTTGATCAGAAATAAAAAATAAATCTAAAAAAATAAATTTCGGTCTCATATTTTCTAGAATGTGAATTGATCGCCGATTTTTCAACTTTGATCGCTATCTTTTTCAGGTACGGAAATCGAGTCTACGAGTTAATTAAATATCGACTTTTCTAGAGTTGTATTAATTTGGGGGGGGGCGAGAGTAGCGAGAATCGCTCAGAAATATCATTTTACGTAACGTTATATGTGCAATAAAAAATTATTTCAAAAATTATTATTTTTTTTTAAATCAGAAAAATACCTCAAAGTTGGCGAAATTGCATCTAAGATATTTAATTATTAAATTTATAGTACAAACCAGAATGTCTGAAATTTTTTTGTTTTGATGTTTTATTAGAAATTCATACTTTTAATTGACCGGAAGCTCAATTCCATAACAATTTTATAATTCTAGAAATGTCCAAAATCTTGAATTTTCTTGTAAAAATAGCCGAATCTACTATAGCCGAATTACTATCTTACCCTTTTTTCAGGTCGATTATAAGAATAAAGCCTCATTTTTGGTAATGACCGGCAAATATCTATTACGGGGCTTCCTGGTCGTTTTTACTAGATTTTTAGCGAACATTTTTATATAATTCAGCTTTTTGAAACAAGTCACAAATATCTTGTGAATAATAAAATAAAATGAATTGATCGAAACTGATCATTGTTTCCAATTTTTAGGAGGAAAACCAATAATTAAACAATTTCAGTAATCTCAGAAAACAATTAAAAAGAAGTAGTTCGACGGATCAATTTTTTATTTTATTGTTCACAAGATATTTGTGCTCAGTTTGAGCTATCTAAGAATGTAATCGTATGAGTTGTTTTCAAAAGCCGAATTATTAAAAAATGTTGGCTAAAAATCGAATAAAAAACGACCACCTTTTAGTGAACCGGAAATGAAATGTTCGAAAAAAAAGTACAGTGGTTTGCGTCTATAAGCACAGCTGAGATTTTGCCATATTGTCCTTAGCTTTTGGTGCCATATTGTCCCTATTTTTTTTTAAATTGCTTTTAAAATTTCGCCACCAAATTTAAGATGAGTGTCAAATTTGATAATTAGGTTTTAAAAGTTTGCTTAAAAAAGTTTAAATCTATAGAATTTGATTTGGAAATTTCTGATAATTTTAATTTCACCCATCGCGATGCATCGTTTTCAACGGGAATATTTAACAATTAAAATGTTCAATTCATGATGAAACACCAGTTAAATGCGAGTTAGAGCAGATGAATATTTTAGATTTTTTTCTAGAATGTTTGATAAAACAAATTTCATCATAAGATTCCTTACTTTGATCAGAATAAATCAATATATCCAAGATCCTGCCTAGTCGTCGATTTATCTCGAGCGTCATAACTTTGAGCCAGTGTCCAATCACAATACCCGATTGTCGACTCAATTCAAGAATCCTGCGATTTAATTGGCTACTTTATCAAATGACGCTTCAGATAAATCGACGACTCTAGACGACCGCGTAGGCAGGATTTTCGATATCATAAGAGTAAATTAGAAAGGACTCAAAAAATTACGTTGAGAACTCCCTAATGTCTGAGTTTACCAAATAACCGTTTTTAGCGAAATAATGAGAAAACTTGCTGGCTTATAATTTAAATTGAAATTTTGAATTTGGAAACTTAGCAAATATTTTACTCTCGTCTTTGAGAATTAATCGCAACTAGTTAATTTTTCAGCCACCAAAACCATGGTACAACTATGGCTAGCCAATCACAACCGTCCTTCAAAGATTGCGGAAGAAACATTTAGGCGATTTTAAATATCTTAATTTTGGTGGTACTTTTTTTCGAACATTTCATTTCCGGTTCACTAAAAAGTGGTCGTTTTTTATTAAAAATAGTTTTCGGGTTAATGAAGTTTTCATTACACTTGTTTCAGGTGACAGTTCGTATATAAGGGAATAAGTAATAAGTTATTATTACTAATAACGTATTTTAAAGTTCAGTTTTCAATTAAATGTTGGTCTTCTTATCGTCGATTTTCAAACAAACATTTATCATGCCCAGTTTCATAAAATTTTTACGAAAAAACAAGTGTCTGATTAAAAAACGGATACTTTCTCAAACGTCCTGACACTTTCTCAAATGTCCTGACAAAAATCTCAAATAATATAGTTTTCAAACGTTTTTAATTTACAAACGTCATGACAGTTTCTAAAACGCCTTTACAAAATTCTTTAAATCATAGGTGTCAGGACGTTCGAGTGTTTTACAAATAGTTTGACGAAAAAACAAGCATTTATTAATATGTTTTTGAAATCCAGATGTTTAGAAAAATTATTCAAAGATGAGCGTTTTATAAAAATTTTCTTAAAAACTGGTGCCTTATACATAGGGTGCGCAGCAGTAAAACTACAGTAGTTGATACAAATTCGTTGACCTCACGGGGGTTGTTGACCCAGAAAAAGTTTTTAGCCATCTAGTGATCAGAAAATGACTTTTTAAAACGCCCATTTAGAGCACTCACTTCGATTTTTAGCATATAAAACTCCATTTACCTGATTTTTCAAAAGTAGCGCCGTTGTCACAAAAAAATTGCTACCTTTAAAAATAAAAACATTTCGAAAATTTGTGAAAAAAAATTTTGGTCATTTCGAAGGAAATTTATGCAATCTCGGACACTTATTTTTTTCTAAAAAATTTTCCCTGCTTTTCCTCGGTCTAATTTTTTGTCAAATTTTCAGGGCAATGAGGAAAAAAGCAAAAATTAAAAACACCTCACTTCCGTTATTTCTTAAACAGATCGGTCGATAGTGAAATTTATAAAATAGTAAAATGTAGTTTAAATTGAGATTTTGAGCATGAACAGGCCAGACAAGATTCTAGAGTATAAAATTTCCATATGATTTTCTAAATAGATTATTGGAGATCAAATTCTCAAAATGTTAATGAAAAATTTTGCGAAACCCAATATTTTGAAAATGCAATACATCATGAAAAATAACATGATTTTGATTCAATTTACAAAGTTGAGCCATATTTTATATCATTTGTCTCATAATCCGAGGCTATTTAGAAGAAAATTTTGAATTTATTACTCTGAACTTGTTTTTCGCGACTGTTCATGTTCAAAATCTCAAATTATGACTTTGGCTTTTTTGAACATTTGGATCATTGACCCTTGTATACATATTTTGAGGAAAATCAGTGTTTTATAAGTACTGTCATATTTGTCTTTAGAGCGGAAGTTTTTGAAGAATTTGCCGTTAGACCAACTAAGACAGTATATTTTGGAAAGAAGGTTTCCGACAATATTCTTCTACCGTACAAATAGTTCTACCGAAAATAAGAGTTTTAAAAAACTATTTGTTGAAAGAAAGAGAACTTTAATAGCTTCAGTATGTTTGAAATTAGTGTTTATTTTAGGGGTTTTGACTTAAAAAGTTTGGAGGAATCAAAATTTGAAAAATTAATAATTATCTTTTGTCTGGCATTTTTTTCCTTCATCTGAAAACATGAATTGGTGACAATTGCGCTCATCTGTGTGATAAGCAAAGGAGCAGTTAATTTTGGTTTCCCATCGACGAGTTAAGTTATTTTTTTGCAATCATATATATATATAGAATTCATTTTTTCTGATCAGATTTTCGTTTATGACTCCAAGCGGTTATAATATCAGGTGGAGAGATTTACAATTTCCTCTTAAAGTAGCGTTTTTTAACAATGCTCCCCTGCCAGCCGTGTTTTTGGTCTACTGTAAAAGAAAGTCTTGTCATAAGGACAGCTGAAATTTTTCAATTCCTCTCGGTTGGAACAATATTGTTTAGTTTTGGACTGACTTTCAGATGAGTTGGGCATTAATGTTACGTACAGTGAGTTTAAAGGACAGTGGTTGAGTTTTCAAACTGTCCTTTTAAGTCTGCAATATTTGCTTCGGAACTGTCTTTTTAAAAGTCCCGGACCAGTCCTAAAATAAAACTCGGCGACCTTGTCGCTTAGGGGTTGTCCTTTTAAACGCACGTATACAGTATAGTCTATACTTTAGTATGGGCCATTTTATGCCGGTTGCGTTGTAGTTACATGCATTATATCCAAAAAGGTGACTAAAAACGTTTGTTTAAGCATGTGGTCCTTAAAGAGGAACTATGGTCGAAATAAGTACAGTCGTAGGTTTTACGATTTTTTCGCATTATTGTCTTGTTATGAGATATTAAATCACAGTATTTCTACTACTGTTTTTTCTGAGATAGGTGGGCCTTAAAAACGCACCAATAATCTACATATGAATTGCAGTTTGTGACGTTTTTTGATGATATGTCTTCATCTAGAGTTGGGATAGTTCATTTAAGTTGGTAGTTTTTTAGGTGACCCTACCCTAGTCATTGGACGATTACGGGGAAAACATAGGCAATTGTGACTAGGGTGGGTCACCTAAGAAAAAACTACTTTTCAAATGTAACTTCTTCAGAATTTTAACTAAAGTGAAAAACCACACTTCTAAACACGCTCTTGAGAGGCTTCGATTGTTCATTCTTGAAATTTACGAACTTCTTATAATTATGAGAGAAAGTTATAATAATTTATATGATCGGATTACGGGGCTCCTGTCATTTTTTACTAGATTTTGGCCAGAAATTATTCAGGCTTTTGGAAGACGATCATCCGTATTGAATTCTTAGGATAGCTTAAAACAAAGCTCATATCTGGGTAAATTACTTGAATTTTATAAAAATTGGATCCGATCGACGGATTGGTTACAACTTTTTAAGAAACTAGGTGATTCAAAAAAATTTCGAGAATCTCAGAAAATCAGATAAAAGAAATTGGTCGATCAACCACAATTTTTATTTCCACAGATATCTTGTGCTCAGTTGAGCTATCTAGAATGTTATCGAATGAGGTGTTTTAAAGCGAATTAATATTAAAATGTGGCT